>WJEZ01000092.1:0-49652 GCA_009869925.1 Thalassaphorura encarpata
GTAGTTACTTAAAAGCAGGAAATTAGGGAGGCTCAATATTTGATGCAAATATGAATAAAATATGACTGATTTGCATGACTTTCCCATATCATCAAATATCAAATTGTACGAATCCTTGCAAAAGTTTGCAATAACTTCACTGATTGGAATTAACCTAGTATATTTATGAGTCCATTTGGTCAGTTATGCGTTGCCCATTAGAGTTGGTTGTTGTAGAGTTGACTATCTGACTCGGACACGAATTCCTCACCGCATTGGTCAGTTGTTAATTTATTCAGTTCAAGGTGGTATGGCACTATACTGGACTATGCAACGGGATCATATCAAACCGCAATCGTTGACATTTTTTTATTCAGTTTTATACGAATGACATGTATAAATAAAAAATAAATGAATATTACTCGAGGTTATAGGAATAATGTGTAGTTTCTTAACGAGGTCTACAGGTATAAGCATTAAGGTTCGTTCTTCAGCTGCAATTATAACCCCAGCAGTCAAAAAGTCAAAATTTAAAAAACTAACCCCATGTTTCAGACTGCATTGCGTTCAAGCAGAAGTACTGAAGTTCTAAGTGAAACTTCCGCTGAAGAGAAATGTACTGCAAAATTTAGTGGCGGTGGAAATCAATTTCTCAGCCCTAAAACGTCAAAGACGCTTCACTATGGCTCAGGAGAACATATACGCTCGGAAAATTTATGTTCAGGTAAGGGAAATGTATTGCTCACATATACAATGGCGTCAGATTCCTTTGATTGGCACAGTGGAATAAACAAAAAACCTTGCATCCGAAACTTGTTTTATTACTCGAAAGAAATCTCTGGAGAGGTTTACAAATCAAGATTGATGCAGCCATCCGACCATATTTCTAAGCTCCTCATGCTTGCTTAAAACCAATATAACCTATTTACAAATATATGAAATCTTCAGTCAATTGAATTCTGATATCAGTTGAAAAGTTTATTATTTTGCAAGACATTTTGGTACATCATGTTTTAAGGCTATTTTAGCCCTTTTGTTCCTCAAAATTAATCAGACGTAAATATCAGTATTTATACGTAATCCTAGAAGAAATGTTGCAAGATCACTATTCCTCTAATTGGACCATTGACCACTGTTCATTAATGCTCTCGCAATTTCTTACAATCCTAGAAACCGAGAAAAAGCTGGTGAAAGATGAATCAAAAATAGCAAAATTTCTCCGGAGGACTCAGAGTGCAAATGAAGAACATTCCTCTACCTCAGCCCCAAGCTCTTCAGTCATGGTGAGTCAAGATGATTTGCTTACAATCAGATCTGCTGTACTACTTTCGTCGGAGGAAAGAATTAAAATATATTACTTTACACTTTCAAGTTTTGCACCATAAAATGCGAGTGCAATTTTGTCACATTGTAATTTCTAACCTCGTATTTTCTGATGAACACTTCTTTGTCATTTGACAATGAACTTTTCTGTGCAGAATTCAACTTTCGTGTAATATCTATTTTTCCTTCACTTTTATTTGAATTGATTAAGGAAGTTTTTTACTTTCCTTTTCTGAAATTGTAAGAACTCTTTTTACCAGCAGTTAGCCTATGTTCGTCAGAGTTCCCTTTCTGTTCAACCTATATAGTAACTTTATGTACGATTCTGTACTCTGATCATATTGTCTACAAGACCTGATCTTGCTGGTCAACGGTTAAAGATGTTATTCAACACGGCTACATATATGATGTGGACTCTAAGAGTCAGCCAATTTCTAAAAACATACAAAAGTAGGATCATTTACACTCCCTTAGATCGTTTGAAATATCTAAAATTATCACAACCTTTCAAACAAAGTTAAGAAGCTTCTATTACAAAAATCTGCAAAATTATTAAATTTTCATTTATGTTGCTTACGTTTTGATTAGTTTAGTTCTGGCTCTTTCAACTATTTCCATTTCGCAAAAAATAATGCTGCTCACTGAAATTTCACGCTAATTTTCTCTTCTCTGATTTTGCTTTTCCGGATTCTCTCTTCTCTCTCTCCGGACCTTACAATGGTCCTAAAAAATAAATAGTATGATTTCCTAATCGGCAAGAATATTCTAATTTTATAGCATTATATTTAAAAATCTCCCAACAATATTATATTACTTTCACTATTTTTTTTTCACTGACTTTTTTTATTAAAGAACCAATTGATAGCAGATAACAGAATAACTGATAAAATTTTGTCATCCACACTAGCTGAAGAAGTTTAATCTGGAATAAAATGCGATAATCGTGCATCTCTCTTGAAAACACAGTTAAGCAAAGCTGACTTGATTTAAGTACTGGATCCTACATGAATGTAACGCCTTCATTAAGTTTCAAAAGTGCTGTAGATTGGGCAAGTTCATTTGCAATATCGGTATCGAAACTTTCCATTTTCGAACAACGCTCATAAAATGAAGTTGAATGGAAATGAAGTTCTATTTTTAAAACTCAAATTCTCGCACACCAACGAATTTTCTTACGGTGGCCGCCTGTTCTTTTTCTTATAATGTCATCTTATAAACTTGAAAATAGACTGCAGTACTTTTGTAACCAAGAACTAGAGGTAGTCGTATGATCGAGAGAAAATTTAAAGAACCTAAAGGGTAGCGAAATCTAAGGAGAGAAAGCACAAACTTTCACCTTTCTTTCCTTACCTCACTTGGGGTATGCAGTCATTCATTCATACAAGTTAATATTTAGTTCGTCATCTCGTAATTCAATGTTTGATCAGGTAAAGTTAATCCATAATTTAAATTTTTTGAAGATATCGCGTTGTCACATTCATCACTTCTTGTTTACATGACAGTCCAGAATTTTTCAGGACCATTAAGCTGACTGAGTAAAATCCCCACCTAGTAATTCAATTCGAAATAAGAACAATCTAGCTAGACATTCAATTTGCCTCTGTTTGAGATAATGCAGAAAATTAACAAAGACTTATTGGAAAACTACTTTGGCAGTCTCCGCAAGAGGCAGGGTATAAGAATAAGCGGGCCAAAGTGAAGTGAAAACTTGAGCTAAAAATAGGTTAGCCGAATTTTGCTCTCGTTCTGGCTAACATTGACGTCATCACTTTCTGTGCCAGTTGTGACGCGAAGGCCTTTCCCTTGCACGTGGAATTTGAAAATGATCTCACAAACACGCGCTTTTCTAGAGTTGCTTCAATTACACTGGTAGTCGGATGCTCCGGTCTCGTGGCCAAGTTTTGGCTTTTTTATTTCATTCAAGAGTTCTTCAACCTTTTGCCCTCCTTTTACTCCTCTCCTTTTCACTCATGACGAAGTTTCATTCACCCTTTTCTTCTGACCGACTTCTCATAGCTATAAAATTTTGCTCACGGACTATGCGAGTTAGTGCGTAAGAGACGTAAAACGCGCAAGGCGTGATAACCTCTTGTCTTGCTTACGCAATTCCTTCTCCGTCATAACATCAACCTGAGATTACTACGGCGTTCTGCTTTCCCTGAAATGTTTCTTCGAAATGCGGAAAAAATTGAGTGAGTACCTGGTATTGTAATAAAGGTGGATTTGGGTAATTCATACTTCTTGGTATGATAATAGATGTGTAACCAATTAACCATCAGCAAGGAAAAATATAGAATTACACATTAACTACAAAAATAATTTAACCATGGCAAGAAATAATAGAGATAGATTAATACAACATTTGACCATCGGATTAAATTCTTTTCCACAGATAGGAACGTGATACTTTTGAGTGCTTAGAGTTTTGTAGTACTTCCTTCAGGTGCTCACATCGGACGAGAAAAATTGTGATCACAGAAAGAGGCAGGCCTCTTTTGATGATTATCGTTTGATGATTCTGTGCAACTTGTGATATTGCTATGATATCAGGGAAAAGAAATTAGTGCCCTCCTTGAGGGTTTGAATAGTAATGCAATCAACTGAATCAATTCTATATTTCTCTTTGATAATTTGCTCGTCCACCGTCAAATGGGACTTTCTTTTTCCACTAGAATTTTCTACCTATTGCTGTAATTTAGACTAGTTGATGAGACTAGGTATCCTCCTCTAACAAGTTTGCCAAAGAGGTACGAGCACATGAATCTGCGAAGAAGCTTAAGCCAATTCGTCCTATTCCTCATAGATTAAGTTGGCTTTTGTCGTCACATCGCGCTTAGGAAGGTGAATAGCACTTTGAATGAAGCCAACTAAATAGTACATATGTGAATGTTTGAATTTCCAAAATCGGACCAAGCGTTGTGAAGATATAATAAAAAACCCGATGGCAATGGCATTGCATGGCCATGGCTTTGACAGGCTTGGCCTATAGTTTTGAATGGTAAAGGAATTTACTACTGACCCCGGTACAACATGTACCGTTTTAATCCCCAATATTGGAATTCATAGTAAAATTCTTGCAAAGAAAAGAGATTGAGTTAAGTCCAGTCCGTCTCCCCCTTCATTGGGTTGGAATGCAACCCTTATAATTGGATTAATTCATTTTCAATACACTCATATCAGTATGCTTATGCCATGCTCCCTTTCACTCTCGTTTCTTAATCTTATCCGCATTCATTTGACCAAATCTTTTTACCTGTCTTTATCTGTTCAGGTTTCGCTCATTTTCTAAATGGGCTTTTGAGTCTAGTAATCACATATACTTGAATTGTAAGGTGCGCCAATGTTATTTCTATGAGAAATAAACAATAACAAAGTTTAATTATAAAAACTTTACATCCGGGAGTTTTTTCGTATTTCTTCGTACTGCATGCAAGTACATTCACCTTGCTACTAGTGATACCAACCAGGCTATATTACCAAGTTATTTATGCTTTCATGTTTGTGTGTAAATATAAGTCCTCGAAATAAGCGGAAAGTTTCAGCCATAGCGAGTCAGTAAATTAGCTTGTGTTTGTGCTTGGTTTAGAAATAGCTCAAAGAATTGAGAAGGGCAGTGACAAACAAGTTGTATAAATCGTCTCGGATAAGCAGGTGCGCAGCAAGAGGAACTCTGGAAACTTCTAACCTCAATAAAAATCAGCTTCCTTTGCCCTTCCTCGAGCAATCAATGTTTAAGATATGGAAAATGGAACACCAAGTCGTACACTGATACTCACAAATAAGTAGCATGGAATAAACTCATAAGGAAGTAATTCTGCTAGGTTAGGACACACACTCCAGTTCTCTATTAAGTCAAAGTTTAAGATATGGAAAATGGAACACCAAGTCGTACACTCATACTCACAAATAAGTAGCATGGGATAAACTCATAAGGAAGTAATTCTGCTAGGTTAGGACACACACTCCAGTTCTCGTTCCAGTTCGTTGAGTTCTCTATTGCTAAAAAGTAATTGAATGTTTCTGCTTCTTCTCACTTTGCAACAGAATATCACGGCATAAGATGGTATAGGCTTTTCATAAAATTATGTAAAGCACAAACCGAGAATCTGTCATAACAGAGATAAGAAAAGAATTATTGGAAAGCGTACATTTTTAGAGTAGACCATGAATATTTATATTAAGTGTTTACATATACGTAGAAGCATCTGTTTTTCAACCAAAATTATTACTCCACCCGTTGCGAACAGACTGGGTTACAGACGCGGTATACTCTCCTTTCCAGAATTTTTAGCACTCGACCTCTTAATCTGGAATCGTGTGTTTATTTCTGTTCGTTGGAAATTTAAGTCCACCTATTATTAGAAATATTTACTATAGATATTCAGGTCACTTTTGGGTCAAAGGGTGACGAACTCCTATTTTTAAATACAGGGACCATGTTTCATATAGTAGAATTTTATTTCAAGTGTGGTCATCACGTAATTATAGTCAAATTTTCAGATCTATGAGTTGTCTTGCCAAGTTCTACCTCAGGAAGTAAAATTTCTGAACTGGCTACGTGTTATTTATGCTCTTGCCCTCCTAGGGTACTCTCACGTTTACACAACGCCTGAAAAATTGAGTCCGCCTGTAGAAAAAATAATTTCCCACCAAATTTACATTCAAGCAAAGTCTGCAGTGTCACTTTCTAGTTCAAAAGACAATCCTAATAGATGTTTAATATTGCAACATTTCAAAAGAAAGCTTACCAAATTTTATTCTGGGTTATGACGTTCCTTTTGAGCTAAAAACTAAAATAGTTCCAACAAGAACTTTCCATTTCTTAGAAGTGATGTCAGAGCTTACTGGCGAAACGAAAAGTCTAGGCAGAAAATCCATTCTAGGGAATTAGTTCGGGCCCTTTCTACATAGTCTTGACGCCATTCTTTGTTTGGATCAACTCGCCAATGTAAACATTACCCACTTTCTGAAAAAAGACGAATATGTAAAAGAAAAGCTCACAGTAAATGAACTGGGCAAACTGTATAATTTGAGATAAGAACATCGAAATCATCATCGTCATAATTGCATCGTACAACCGTACACAGAAACACTTCATCCTAATCTTCAATAGTTCATCCTTAAAGAGTTTCATGACTCATATTACCTGCACAAAAATTTAGTGATGAATTCTTTGACGGTTGTTGAGTGTACGAGCAATAAAACGAACAACCAGAGATTAAGTATGCACCTACTCATCAGTTCCGTCTATGTCAGTGTATGAAATGACATCACATACCAAGTAGGTAGGGCACCAGTTAATAGAACTCTTTAGCAAATAGAAAGGCTACAGGACAGTAAATGATCTTTTACCCCATCCGTTTTGTCACTTCTCCTTGCAGCCTTGGGGAGGAAATGAAAGAAAACATTAGGAATTCAGAAGGCATGTGATACGCAGATTAACGTGTATACTTCTCAGAGTGCGTTTCTTCCGAATGTTTGTACACACACACATCGATCTATTCCACGTGGAACAATTCTGTGAACGAAATAAAACTGAGATGACGTCATGGAGAAAGTCATAGCGTCACGCTTAGTACTATCCTGTCCCAAGTCTAAACACGTGTGCGACCCTTTGCACTTTCTCTTCAGAAGGTCCCTGCCCTGGCCCTGTGCCAAATCGAACAAAGCAGGAAAGCGGTCATTATTCATTTTCAAAAAGGAGTCATACAATGGATTGGCCATGAAGACGGTGGAATTTCGACAGTTTGTATTGGATCAGTATGATATGTATTATACGAACTAACTGCTGGGTTGCATCATGCCAAGTTGGCTAGTTGAAATGATCTCATTTTAGAATACAGTGTCCGCTCAAAGGCTCAAATCCCATCAAATACGTTACTGTATTACTTATATCTTTCATATTGTATGAGATGACAAGACAATGTATAAGGACATTTCAAAGTTTGACTTCCTTGTTAGTAAATTGAGTAATAGTGAAACATAAAGTAATAAGTTTCACTGGCTACTTTCCCACAAAAAATGAGAAGAAATGTCCCTCCGTCTCCATGCATATAGCGTAGGACATTAACTTGTAGCAAGTATGAAAATGTTTCGTTTATTTAGGAACCCTACCCATCAATAAGGTTTACCATTAAGACACTGAAACACCTGACTGTTCATCGATATTTAACCAGTGATTCTAAAATGCACAGCGTGAACCATAGTTTACGTATCACATGCAGAGTGATTTCTTTTGAATAGTACAATATTTATAGTACAAACATGACCGGTATTTAGTTAAGCAAATCATATGAACAAATTCTCGAGTAGTCCTGGACATGTCAAGAATCCAAGTTGACAAGACAAGTTGTTGTTTTCCGGGCATATTTTCTATTCTATTGAAACTAATTAAGCCAGTTAAATTCGGACTATGCAGCAGTAGCAAAGTCTTGGTAATGACGCAGTCCGTTTAATAGAACTGATTTGAAAAAATGCCAGCTAAGGCCCGAATTACGTCAGTTAAAATTACTAATTAAGCTAATTAAAGTAGAACTATGCACCAGCAGAGGAGGAAAATCCTTGGTAAGTACGCAGTTTGTTAATTGAACTGAGTTGATCAGATATTAATCCATGTTAAAGAAATCAGTCAACTAATAAAATCAAAGTTGAATTAATAATGAAATTCAACAATAATACACTAACATAAACTATTCATGCTGATGTATTTTGATTCAGCAGTTTGCTTAATTCTGGATATAACTAGTTCTTAGCGATTACAGAATAATAACCACGTTGAGTAATTAAATTTTTTGAATGTAAGTAGAATTGTCTAAATTATTCAGGTCACATGTGTTATGCAAACTAGTTGGTGCATCCTGTAACGAGCAAAAATTCTCAACATAATCAGAGAGCATACGGAATTTGGATGCACATGCACCGGCAGGAAGAACTTCTTTTGAATCCAATTGCACCAATGTCAATTAGACATAGATACGATACAGCTTTTTCAGCTGATAAAGTTCTTCAAATGGGCTTTAAAGGTCAACCCACAAACTCGTGCACAACATACAAGAGCATACAAACAAGCCTGACATATTTGACCACATATTAAGTTACAGAAATTATAATCCGCAAATGTGACACCTCAACTTAGCGCGTGCCATTCGTTTACCGTCTGTGGTTTGTTTCATCTGAGTGGTTTTATCAAATATCTTATATTTTCGACAGTTCGTTGGCTAGCTACCTCATGTCAGAACAAATTAAAATTAAAATACGTCAGAACCGTTTCAGACAATATTGATCCTATCAATTCATGACCAAAGTTCAATTTATGAATTGCGAATTCCCCAGGTTCGAATTTAAATATTGACATTTTTATTAGAATTGAACACAAAGGTGCTATTTGGTAATAACCAGAGATAGGTCAAAATTATCTAGCTGAGCCAACTTCAAAGGTAATCCAAAAACGAGGAGTTTTATAAATAAACGCCTCAACAATAAGACGCATACAATCGTTCAATACTTAGTGCAGCAGTCTTAAGTGTCAAAGAATGGCTTACGTCGCACTAGAGAAATAAATAGAACATATGTGTTCATACTTTTTTCACCCCTACGAAATTGAGTTTGAGGGTGCCCGATCATATTCTCTACGACATGGACAATTCAAGCGAACTTTCTCCTTTGTCTGCCCAAAGAAAAGACGTTCGTAAAGTACAGAACAAGCAAACAATATTTACACATGATTCATATCAATACGCCAACGCCTACCTAAGAAGTCTGTGTAGAAGGAAAAGGTGACGACGACCGATAATAATTCAGAAAAATGCGTCGTGGACTCGGGAAATCGTGGGAGACGGTGGGAAATTGCAATATTCTGTATTACTGAACTTGCATAGTTATGAAATATGAATATCTTTGGAATTATGTTTGACGTACGAGCATACGACTCTCAGTCCGAGTCAATCGTACGGTCAAACGGGACTTGACAAAATTAGACTTTAATGCGCAAATGTTTTTTGAATACGCGATGACCCCTTTAGAGTAAAAATAGAGTAATTACTTTATTATTCTGTCTTGTATGTCTGGAGTCCGGAATAAGCACATTAAAAGAAAATGCCTACGAAGGAATTCAAAACTCAATTTAAACAAGAGGGGTTGATCGAAAGTTTAACTATGAAATGGAACAAGTTTACTTGAATCAAATCGCAGAAACGACAATTTTGATAGTCATTATAATCCTGAAGTCATCCTTATAGAAGGGTTACTAAAAGCCAATTCACAACTCGTGAAATATGTTTTACGTCTTGGAGGAATAGGCTTTAGTAAATAGCTTTATTAAATAGAAAGATAGATAATAGCTTTTGCTATTTATTGAGGTTCATCAGGGTTTGTTATAAACAAACATGTAATAAATGGTCAATCTTTTCAAAATAAACAGGAGCGCCAAAAATTTTATAACATTACACCAGGCCGCCAGGGACACGGTTTTCACTAATTAGTTCCACTTACATTTTCTCAGTGCCACTTCCTTTCAACTTTGTAATGTTTGATTTGAAAGTAATGACTGATTAATCACCAGTAGCGTTCCTCCTAAAATACGCAGTACACAAAAATGAGTCAAATAAAATCCATTCAATATAATCAAACCAAAATATTTTGTCTTCATTACAGAAATCTACTGGGAGTATGCGAGAGAGTGGGACTCGGGTAAAAGATCAACCAAAAGATGAGACGGAGGAGCGGAATAAACGA
Organism: Thalassaphorura encarpata; assembly: GCA_009869925.1. Lineage (NCBI taxonomy): Eukaryota > Metazoa > Arthropoda > Collembola > Poduromorpha > Onychiuridae > Thalassaphorura > Thalassaphorura encarpata. The sequence goes on from WJEZ01000092.1 coordinate 10,036, forward strand.
CGCAGTAAACTGTAAGTAAATAAGTTTTCTCTTCTCCATACTTTCTTGTGTATTTTGAGAAAGTGAATAACAGATGAAAGCGTCACTTTTAGATTCTCAGACTCAAAGCTCAGTGTCAGTGTCACCTGCAATCCCAGGTAGAAGCACTGGCTAGACAGCTTCAGTTACAGAAATAGAAATTGGAAAGTTAGAATGAATCACCCAGCACGTTTTCCTGGGATCTCAAGCCAATTGTTTTACCAGGAACTAGTAAAATAAACTTTGCCTATAAGAGCTACCAGGAGTCTTTTGTTTTTCCAGTCTCCACTCAAATAAATGGGTTAAGGTATTTTTTTCAATTGAAATTCCATGCATGACGTCTAAAATGGTTGACTTACCATCTGAAACTAACTCCAAGAAACAGAAGATTGTATAGCTTAATTATAATTTGGACCTCCGTGGTTAAGTCCACTGACTAATGAGCTGAGCTCATCGAAAACCCTACTTTTGGATTGAACTAGCAGGCAATTTCAAACGATAATTTAAAATTAGGGAGTAGATTTGAACTATACAGTGGAATGGATCTTTATTTCTGAAGGATGTGACAAATACAAAATTTAAAGAGATCTAAAAGTCGACCCGTCCAAATTCTGTATCGTATTTCATTCGTTAACTCTTACTGCTTCTCTCAACGCAGTGCGTGTTTAATTTATTTGATAGGTACAGAGTTCAGTTCACTAATGGTATAAAAATAGATTCCACCTGTTCCCAAAAATAATATTGCCACAACAAAAATAGCAACCTGTAATTGGTTTTCAGAGGTTTGATTTTATTAATACTATCACGAAGCGATTATCAATGTTTCAGATTTGTGAATGTTCGGATGCTATGAACGAGGGATTGTTGACAATGGCATTGCCAATAATGTATTTATTTCAATCATGGGCATAACACGATTGAACTACTAGAGTCTATTTGCCTCAAGGATTATTTGATGTTAAGCAAAAGAAACTGACCAGTTCTACTGAATTCTGGAATTGAACCGAACTTAAGTGACCAGGCTACACGTCACAATTTTCTGCGTACGAAATTAGTTATTGTGATAGTGTTTCGAAATAATTCGCCCAAGTAAATATACAACGTCATTGCAGTAATTACACACTGCTGAACCCAAGCTCTCATTTTGCCTGCAATACAACTGACAAATGATGACATAAACACCATGATAGGATTATCAAGTGCGTAATTTGTCAATCTTTCCTAATTATTACAAAATTCTTGAGCGATAATCATTATTCATAAACAAGTCAAAGGACGCAGGTTAATAAGTAGATTGGTTTTATGGATGACTGTGTGACGCAAAGCAAATCAATTTCAAGCCGTTACTCTGGGCCAATAAATAAATGCAACATGTATAATGTAATATGTGTAAAATCACCTGGCTAAAATTCCATTAACAGAGGACTGGCCCTCACCCTTCCTTGCTTACTTCGGTAAAAAACTATTATCTCCAGCCTTAAGCACACATAAAACTCATGCATTAATTAAATAATCCTACTTGCCACAAGCACAAAGATAAAAACGTGATAAAAGTTACACATTAACATTAATTGTATAGAATTTTACAAATGCATCCTAACAGCAAGTCAAGGTGAGTCATTCCTTCTAGTCCATCTAAAAAGCGTGAACTAGCCAAAAATATATTCATAAAAAGATACTACGACGCAAACGGCTCAGGTGAAGAAGGTGCAAAAGTGCGCAATACCTTTTTTTTAAAAAAACTCTCACAAGGTTCAAGATTACGTGGCGAATGCTCTGTCTTTCACACGGTTATAGTCATTAGTCGTATTATATACAGTATAAGAGTCCGCTTGCAATAAAAGCTAACCAACTGTTAGAGGGATCGAGGATTCATACCCACTGATTGTAGAATTATTCACTTAATTGTCTGCCTATACTACTACAAGTAATTATTGCAAAGTGAGCTGACTCACTATAGGATAAACATGCAAAATCTGCTAAGAGATATTACAATCACAAAGTTATGATGCGGGGGTAATACTGCGTATTTTTCGACCTTCGTTGAACTTGTTAACGCAGTTGAAGCAACGCAAGTAGAATAGAACGAATAGTTTAGACCAAGTTTGGCAAAAAAGCTAGTCGAAACGGATTGCACACCAGTCCACACACATCATTCCATATTGCCCATCCAATGTCCGTCAAAGCGCTGATACAGATGCAAGCGACAAATCTACGCAAAAGGAAAATCACCTCATTGTGTATGCTATTAGTGTACGCATGCAAACGAGTCACATTCCACATAATTGTACTTCATTTTCACCGAATTTGTAAATATGAGTACGTATCTTCTGAGGGTTTATTAAGCATTCTTTTATTTCGACTCAGCATCCGCCTTTAAACTCACCTGAGATATCTCATCTTTCTGATGTAGTAAAGACTGCATAATTTTTCAACAAGTGTATTGGAAGCACTAATAACTCACCCCATTAAGATTTACAATGGAGTGGGCGGATTGTAAATGCAAGGATGGTTTATGACGCTTTGAATGAGTAACAGTGTAATATCCGGGTACAAATAAAACAGATTCGAAGCGCTTAGCACATTAAATGGTACTCAATAACTTAAATATTCAATTCAGAGTCTTAATCGACATACAATTATTGACAATTTATCAAACTACTCATCGTACATCATATCATTACAATAATTCAGCTTAGAAAATACCGCTGGTTCACCATCAATCCCAACCTCGATAAATGTAACTGATATACTGCAAGGAGCAATCAATGAAAAATGTTAAGCCAGAGCAAGAAACAGTAAGGTAGAAGTGCAGAAATGAAATACTCTATCCTGAGTAATGATTAAACAGCTCAACGGTGGTTCAATCTGGATATTTCTGATACATTATTTGTCTAAAAATTAGCAGTGCTGGTTTACCCCAAGTCAGTATAGTATTGATCAAATGAATGAAAGTCTTACCAGCCATTTTATGGGAAAATGAGAAAGTAAAATACATCAGGTGAACAAGGAAGCTAATTGTACGTTTAATTTTACTGTTTGTATGATATGATGTACAATTACCTTGTTCGGAGTTCCCATCTGGTCTAAAACACTTGGGCATGCTAAGTTTTGCAAGCCGTCAGGTCTGCACATGCCAAACAGGGGAGCTACTGGTTAAATTGCGAAAATCTCACCAACTTCAATGTGCGTTCTCAAACTCCCAGCCGTGGCTGCTTGCCTGTTGACCTGTTTTCTGTATAAGACGAGCGTCAGACCGAACTCTGCGCTCATTCAACTAGACTCTTTCAGCGGTTCGTCATTTGCTAATAACGCTCCTAAGGCTTTGTACGAAAAAAGTTTACTATACATAAACATTTCTCAAAACACGGGATTGTTTATTTCAAATTCCAAGTCTGTACTAAAGTGAAAGTGAAAAGTCTCCAAAATTGAGAGTAAAAGTGGAACCTAAGTTGTGAAAGGAAAATCCGAGACGGCGATTTATTTCGAAGAAAATATTTTTCAAATTTATTTTGTCAAAAATCATAAACGGGTACACATTACCCCACGATTGAGTTGACCATGATTCCAACATTAAGCGAGGAAAAGAGTGGAGTTACACTCATTATGCCAATGGATACCAAATCACCCTTCAAGCAGATTTTCAGAAGGTTAATAATAATTTTTTTTGAAACTTATTACATTTTGTATTTCTGGAGAATTTCTGAGCTCATGAGGTGTAACTTGTCGAGAATATGCTCAACTGTTTTGAACGGATTACTAAGCTCATTCAACTTAAGTTTGATACTATCCTCGGATAAATTTTGTATGGCAAATAGAAAATATATTAGAAAGGAAAAGACTGAAATAGCGTCTACTGTATACGTACCGTGATCATGAAATATCTTCAAAACACGGAGGGTCTTCCGATGTGTATCGCTCATCAATCTTTTTCTCCAGGGTCATGGATGTCAGTACGATACGAATCCAAGTACCAGTTGATACTCGTGAATGCTTGACCCTGGGTTTGATGGAATTGGTTTTTCAAATCCTTAAAACAACTTAAGATAGAGTTGTTAGACAAAACACCTAACAAATAAATTCTCTTATAGAGACTGTTACTTTCTAGGCTAAACCCTGACAAGATTGACCCTGTAAGAAAGCGATCATCTTTAGAGCAACTATGTCTGAGCGTTTACAGAAGATATTTCTGATACTTACTTCTATTCAAAATAAATCATTCGAAAGTTCAGGTCTTAAACACTACTTTACCTGAGGTCAACTCAACCTTTACTTTAATTTTTTCAGAGGGACGGATATGAAATTTCGTTGGTTCCTCAAAAGACGTCACACCGAAGGAACCATCCATTCCACATCAGTTCGTCCGCATCCGGAAGAAGCACAGAAATGGACAAATTCCTTTAATGACCTTATGGCCTCTAAATGTAAGTTCTCAAAATGGAACTTATTGCTATATTAACCTTACGCTTCTCCTAACCAATGCAAAAGTTTGAGACACCACAAGATTTACGTGACCTTAAATACATCTCATTTTAGTCATACGCTACAATTACCATCATTCCGTATTGAATAACATTGACAGTTGAGAGCTTCGTGGGACTACTACTTTTAACGCTTAATTCAAGATTTCTCCCATCATTTAATTCTTTAGAATGAATGGGTTTAAGGTTAAATTAAAGACGAATGACATTTTTATCCTACGTTATAGTACAGATACTTGCTTTGCTTACATGCACCCTTCAGCAACTTGAGTGCACTCCTACACTTCCTGAATCACCTTGATATTTCATTTGCTGTGTTCATGTAAGGCATAATCTAATTACCTTGTATTTCCGGTCTTTCTTTAGATGGCCTAGCCCTATTTAGAGCATTTCTACAACGAGAATTCAGTGACGAAAATATTGAATTTTGGCTTGCCATTGAAGACTACCGCAAGACGAGACCGAATAAATTACCACTCAAGGCACAAAAAATCTACAATGATTTCATAGTTGCACAAGCTCCCAAAGAAGTAAGTTTCTCACCATTAATTTCTTAATTGGACTCCTCGTTGTAACGATTCTTGTTCTTGCTCAACACTGAAAAGTGTTCTAATAACAATGACTCATCATCATTCAGATTAAGCAATCCTTACTGGCAGTTGAACCTATGACGTCCATAGGGTTTAGACAATGTTTCTTATCAATGATACTTTGAATAAAGTGACTTTGACTTGATTCATTACAAAACAAATTTTTATCTGCCACAACAATTCTTCTCATCATGGTGTCAATTGCATAAGTATAATTTCCAGAATCTTGTGCTAACTGGATCTTTTAATTGATATTCCAGGTCAATCTAGATTCGTTAACGAGAGAAGGACTGGTTTCCAAGATGCTAACCCCCAATGCCACAACATTTGACCAAGCTCAAAAGCGTATTCAAGGTTTATTGGAGGGTGATGCGTATATAAGATTCCTTAAGTCTGATCTCTACCTGGAGCTTCTCCATCCAGAAAAATATCAGTCATGAAGTTCTTTTGTCAGAAGGAATAAGCAGATCTTAAGTACCAGTCAAAGTATTATTTCACATCTATCCTCAAGAGATACATCTCTACAACAAGAATGAATCTCAATATAGTACTGTAGTTAAGTTAAGAAAATAGCAGATACGATCTCTATTTCCAAATGAATGTCAAACGCAAGACGTGAGATCATTTTACCATTAATGTGGTTACATACAACCTATGCTTTCACTTACATTTAACCCTATATCCATCTACGAAATGACATTCCCTGCGTTAGTGGTAGGCAAGAAACAAAGATTCGTCTACTTTTATACATAATTAAATGAGTGGATGTAAATAAGATTAATAGTTACAGCTAGCAACCATGCTAAGGACGCAGAAGTCATCATTTTAAAGACAGCTAGTGATCCGTGTACATTTTTCATATCAGATTTTTTGTTTTCATGTTGTTCACCTTTTATTATGGTCACTTAATCTCATGGCTTAACCTCAAATATATTAACGGCAGCTTCTGCTTATCTAAAGCACTATTAACATTTGAACTTATCCCAAATCGTAACCATAAGTAAATTATTGATGAATTGATTATTCTACTTTGGAAATTACGAAAAACAACTTCGAGAAGAAAGAAGTTTAAGAAGCTTCACAATTTTTGCTATTTATTCTCTACAATCAAAGGACAAAACCCAAAGCTGAGACGTGACGTCAATTACATTCATATTATTCCTATTCATTTGTTGACCCTCAATAACCTAATAGCAGAAGCAGAGCTCATTCCTACGTCGATTCAAAAGAAAAAGTATTCCAGTCGTCATCGCTCTGTTGGAGCGTCTACTATAGTTAGAATGTGTATTTCTAAAATAATGAATAATAATTTATTTAAGTAGAGCAGACATCAGTTTCAGTATAGTTCCCTTTGACATCACCAATACATGTTTTCCTTGGTGTTCTGCAAAACCCAGTTTTGAAGGATGCGTTATTGATCTCGCTTCTCTTCAGCCTTTAAATGTGTAAACTATTCACATTTTACATTCAACTTTAAGTTCAAAGCAAAGTTTATATACCGTGTGAATATGTCATATGTAGGATAGTTTAAGGGAAATTGGTTAAACCAAATTGTAGCCATATTCACTTATGTTATATTTGTCTAAGTGTATATTTGTGTATTTGTTAAGTCTAATAATTATTGTCAAATAAAAATATCAGATTTAAGGAAACAAGTTCTCGAATGAAAGAAAGGCTAAAACCACTACAAGGCGGAATAAAATAGTCATGACTATTCCTGCACCTATTGTCCGACGTTATGGTCGCGATGCACGTCCGGACATGAAATTAATATCAACATCGGATTTCCGATAACATGATAAAAGATAAATGAATGCATTACAATTACAACCTTAAAACATTTTCATAAAAACTCACTAAATTACGAATGTATACAACAGTTCAAAAAGACGAGTAAGGTAAAGCAATAAAGTCAGTAACGCGTAACAATGTAACAGGGATACAATTTTTCGTAGTTCTTCAAAATAAAGGCAACTCTTAAGATCAGTTACCGATAATGAGCCAAATGTTGAGAACATAACTCACACAAAAAACACATGCTATGGTTTTCACTTAAAACCGTTCAGATTCATCATAAAACTCCATTGAAAAAAACCGTAACAACGATGCAATGATGCTTCGCCAGGCCTTATGAAGAAGCCGATCTTGATTCAAGCACGGTATGATAATCTTCAAGCAACCCAAAGTTGATGAAATGGGTGAACCTCTTGGACTTCAATCTGTCTATCAATAATAAACGAATACTCAAATAACTAAATATATTTTTTCTGAAGTTTTACTACCTCAAAATGCGTCAATCCTACATACACATTGAACTACTCCAAGGTCCTTGGAATTTGAAGTATATTGCACAAAGCAACTTGAACTTGCAAGCTTTGCATTTGCACCCATTTCCTACCAAGTTCTCACAAACTTATGAACATGGGAAATTACTTGTAGATGTTGGAAATTACATCAAAGGTTCTCACCATAAAACTATCGAATCACATCCTAATTCAATGAATGATATTTTGCACATTCTACGGTTTTTTCGCAACCTTTACAAGAAGACTTAGCTAGTGAAATGGAAACTAAATATGGCTACCTTAAAGCATACTTCGTTGTTCAAACTCGAGTTAACCTCTCCAAAATAAAGTACCAAGTCAAACGAGCGATTTGAAGACAATTCATTGCACAAACTTGCTAAAAAATCTGTAATCTGAAATATAAATATCAATCCGACGTATTTTCAACGCTTGGTGGGGCCAATGAATCGTTCCATTGCTGTATACTATTTATCCTAGTTTGTAGCGATTCAGCTATGACGGTCAAAACACTAACATTAACAAATAATACAAATAGAAAACAATCTACACCGGCTAGTGAGCGGCCTAACAGCACGAGAGCTTATTTAATATTACACATGCCTTCTATCTTGATGAATAAATTACACTAAATTCGCAGATAAGAAAACGGGCGTAAATCGTGCAATTCAAATTTCATAATCCAAAAATGTGATCACATATTTAATGAAGCTAGAATTATAAGAATACCAAAACAGCAACTTTAACTCGGTAACATTCAAAGTAACTTGTAAAAATGTATATATAAAATACTACTCATTAGCTAAAGGATTTGCATGAATAGTAACCGAATTAATTCTTGTCTCCGTAAGGGGCTTATAATTCTTCGGATTTACAGGGAGTTTCTCCAGTTCTTCTAATGCGTCAAACCCATCAATCAACCTGTAAACGTAAAATTTCTTATATTAGACCAAGGAAGGTATTTATGGATAAATTGTGCATTTATCCGGCTGTAGTTTACTATTTATTCAATTCAATTCAATTTCAATTTATTCTTGTTAATTTTGATTAAATACAAAATATTGTACTAAAATTGTATGAAAATTAAAATTGTATAATTGTATAAAATATATTATATTATTATTTTATATTATTCAACATAGGTCCTATTAGTGAGTACTGTTAATCCTAGCAAGATAGACCAAATTAAAAAATTAGCATCAACGTTTCAGAATAGAAACCGACCTATTTAATGCTCAATAATGTAGTGGGACGCCGTAACAGCTACCTGCCTAAATAGTCCCGACATTTAGTAACAGTAACCTGGTATATTCGAAAAAGTCTAGAAAAGCTTCTATTAACTTTACCTTCCAAAGACTGTATACTTCAGATCAAGATGTGGCTGGGCTGAGTATGTAATAAAAAATTGACTGCCATTGGAATTCGGTCCATTATTAGCCATTGACACAACTCCTTGGGTAGTGTGCTAGAAATTGTAGTAAAATAGACACGTGTTAATTAAGTCAGAGCAAGCTGAACTAGAACTTTCAGCCTATTCCAGTAAGAGAGGCTGATAGACAGAGATACAATACACTAATAGAACTTACCCTTAGCTCATCTTTAAATTCATCCGGGAATTTCTTTCCCCAAATAGAGTTTCCACCTTTTCCCGTTCCAGTGGGATCTCCAGTTTGAACCATGAATCCCTTCATATTACGGTGGAATAGACATCCATCATAATAACCACTTGCACAAAGAGCTAAAAAGTTCTCACACGTTTTCGGGCACAATTCACACTGTAGCTCAATCTTGAAATCCCCGACATCCGTATGAAGTGTGACAGACTACAATAATAAAACTGACTTAATGGAACAGAAATGGAAAAATGGAATATATAATAAAAAGAGAACTTGGCTCACCATTGCCAACTTATTGTTACATTGAACTAGCAAAAGTACTAGTAGTTGTTAAATTGCAGACGTGTAGAATTAGTTGGAGTTTAGAGAAACTCTGATCTACAGTGACGACGAACCTTCTGTTTAATAATCGTAGTTAGTACTTGTAATCATTTCACTTTTAGACTTTTCCAGTTAATCCTTCTTTAATCGAACGTATTTCCGCACCGACGATTTGATTTTTGTTTCCCGCTCCAATTTCCTACACACCATCGACTATAGAGACATAATCAAAAAGTCTAAAATTCGGTCACCGACAAACGTTCTTTAAAAAAAGATCACACGGCAGCCAGAATTGTCAAATTCGCGACCATCAACTGCAATCCTACGAAAGTTGATTTTTCAGATGATTGCGATTATTGGTTTCAACTTATTAGAATGACTGACGAAACTCATGACTTTGGATGCAGGCGCAGGCCTACATCCAAAGCCGCTTCTGTTATTTATTGAAATAAATTCAGTTAAATACAGTTAAGGTATATACGCTTTATCCATTTAGCATTGTACTCTCACAATCGATAATCTTAACTTTAATCATTCACATCTAAGATGGTAGTGGTAGTGTGTCTATTTTACTCTCAATCAACCCTTGCAGGTCTCAGGTGGGACCTGGAACACGAAACCCTGGTGCGACATACTTCTAATTTCGAAAATATTTCCACCTAGAGCAATCCATTTTCCGTATAAATCATCAGAATCTGACACAAAGCAGTCATCAGCGAGACAATGACCTGGGACTTGGCCGAAATCTTGCGGGTTTATGAGATTCGGCAACGCTGCTACAACTTTGAGAAAGTCTAACCTGTTGTGAGGAATTTTGAATTTTGTGATCCCTTCCCTTGTGGCCGTGTGTGCTGGCGACGCTGTAGTTTTGCTCTGTGCTCTCAGTGGTGATACAAAACACAAACCTATCCATTCAGTTCTTCGTCATCTTGACTTGACTCGGGAAGAAAGGTTTGAGGCTCGTCGTCATTGTCACCTTCCCCTCATTCCTGTCATTATAATTAAGAAAAATGAGCAGCTCGGAAGAAGTCTCTTGGATAAGTTGGTTTTGCGGACTTAGAGGCAATGAATTCTTCTGTGAGGTAAAACAATAATTTGCTTAATCAAACACATTCAGCTACTACTACTACGATGGATATTTCGAGCCTTGATCTTGAATGCGATCTAGAAACGTTATTGGCTTTGGCTGGAACTGGATATGTTAGCTATATGTTCACGCCGTTCTTACTAACAGGTCTAAAGACCGTATACCACGTTGTTAAATACTGTATCGGTCATATAAGCCCAGTTCATCAGTAGAGTCGAAAGTTGGATCCCATGTATCCTACCCCCTCGGAAAACGTGCGTTGTACAAACCTAAAGAGTCTGATTGAGAGTCCTAAAGAGACATAATAGGATATTGTACTAAGTAAATGACTTTTCATGATAGATGGAAACACAAAATCAGAAACTTTTATCAGACTTTAGAAACCACTTAATTTCGGCAATATAGGGAAGGACCAAACAAAGTAAATTCAAACACTATTAAGGAGTAATGTTGATTAGCTCATGTATCCTCAATCTCGTAAAGCGTTGAATGAACTCAGTCAAGTGAAGTGAGGGCTTAGCATATTCTCGAAGGAGCTCCTTAATTAACTATATAGGCTCTGATGACCTGACGAGTAAGCAGTATCAGTTAAGGATTTCAAATAGCGTTTTTCGAGTCGAATGACGCTAAACTTATCTTTCTCTTAAAGAAGATTCTTAATTCTTAAAACAGTCCGGTATGTACACGCCCACCCAGTAATAAATGTCAAGTATTTTTAGGTATGAAATTAAATTTATACTATAGGTGCATCTAGCCGCAATAGGACAGCAGGAATTTTGTGAAATGAATCATGAACTTGTATTAAGTTTTAAGTCGAAGTATGTAGTATGTCTATGTATTATGTAATTGAGGATAAAAATCCCTACACTATGATACTATGGATCGGTCTGCCTTAGAAGGATAAGAATAATGATAAACTATTTTATTAAAATATTATTTATTTTAGGTGGACGAAGACTACATTCAAGACAAATTCAATTTAACTGGACTTAATGAACAAGTTCCAAACTATCGTCAGGCTTTAGATATGATTTTGGACCTAGAAGCAGACGATGAAATTGAAGATAACCCCAATCAGTCTGATCTCATTGAGCAAGCTGCCGAATTACTATATGGTCTAATTCATGCTCGGTATATCCTTACGAATCGAGGGATTGCTCAGATGATTGAGAAATATCAGGCGGGTGACTTTGGACATTGTCCCCGAGTTTATTGTGAAAATCAACCCATGCTCCCGATTGGTAAGCTAGGAACATCAATTCAATTGTGTATTTTGCAGCAATTTTAAAAATAAATGTATTAATAGGATTGTCTGATGTTCCTGGAGAGGCTATGGTCAAACTGTACTGTTCAAAGTGTACGGATGTATACACTCCCAAATCATCGCGACATCACCATACTGATGGGGCTTACTTTGGCACTGGATTTCCCCACATGCTGTTTATGGTTCATCCCGAATATCGCCCCAAACGAGCTGCCAACCAATTTGTTCCCAGGTAATATAAATTCCCAGGTTTTTTATTATGTTGACAATCATGTTCTTCATTATGTGATTTTTTTATTCAGATTGTATGGGTTTAAAATTCATCCATTGGCGTATCAGCTTCAGCACCAAGCTGCTTCAAATTTTAAGGCCCCAACTATGCGCATGAGCTACAACAATGGAAAACGTTAAATAAGTTGACTTAATTATACAATTCACTCCAAATTGCCGTCACATCTATTAAAATTTATTCATCACAAAACATGAATAGAGAAAAAATCTTGGAATTACTCAACACAATATCCAATTCTGTGTTTTGTAATGCAACTGGGAGAATTGACGAAATAAACATATATGCGGCAATTTGGTCTGAATAACGTACACTCTCTTGTAATAAGACATGATTTAGACTTCATCTTCGTTGTTACCGATTAAGAGTACTGTTTGAATTCAATAAACTCCATCTTAATTTTCAATTGGAGGTGTATGGCTAGCATATTTATTGAAATATAGTTTCACCGATGAAAAAATATTTCAGCTTCAGGGATTAAGTCGACATTAATGAATCTCAGTTTTGAATAGCAATGTAATCCGATGTGGTAGCATCCTTTGATTGTTGTCCATTGTCCTTGTTATACAAAACTAGGTGAAACTGTCGATTTTGCTGCTGTAGGTTTATGACGTAACAATATGGAGAGAATAACCTTTGAAAATTTATATTTCTGAATATCTGGGCATAATTCGTCAAAGTCATCGGATTCTATTCCAACTTGAACAATTCACGGTTTGCTTCCTGTGCAGGTGATATGAATTGCTTAGGGATTTTGCCTTTAGCGTTTGATAGAAAATAGATAAATTCCAGGCTAGAACCTGGTGCAATATCGAATTTTTTTATTTATTACGTTTCAGGGAATCCTCTAAAATTGTATTTAGTTAGCTATTTCTCGTAATTAGTCTATCTGAGCCGACTTTACCGAAGCCCAACTTACAAATATAGACCGGTACAATAAAGTTATTAATGTGTTTTATTTAGCAAAAGTTAACAAAAAGCTTTGCAAATTAGTGTTGAGTCGAGAAAATCATAGGACGTTTTTGTGGACATTTTGCCCCCATTTAAACACAACGTAGAAGGGAGAGTAGAAATGGGGGATGTTTGCTGTGGGCTGCAATGCAGCTGTGTTATCTGAGTAAAAGTCAAAAGACTCGCTCGGGAAGTCAGTCAACTTCAAATCCTTCCTACTCACTGCAGTTGCTTGACTTGACACACAGTAGAGGAAAGTGGAGTGGAGGGCTCCATCCAATACTTTGCATTGCACTTCCTTCGCTCGCTTTCTGTCAACTCAGCTTTCATCATCAACCTTTACAAGTAAGTTGTAATAAGCCCATTTATCAGGTTTAAATTTAATTTTTTAATCAGATGGTTGAGGAAGTCTTACACATTAACAAAGCAGCAAAATTTCTTCCCTGATCTTCCTTTCAATTGACTTCAATCCCAAGTACTTAATCTAAATCTAACGTCTTATTTTTTCTTTTGGGTTTGGCCAGCTCACTCGTTGATTACTGACACTGAGCAAATCAGATGAATTTCTGAATTTTGCAAGAAAAGGACCAGAACAGAAGGAGAGTTTTTTCAGAAGGAATATTTGCATCTGAAAGGTATGGTGTATACAATATTTTATTTTAAGAAAAGTTTTTAAGGATTTGTTATAAATAGCCCATACTATCAAGCCATCGTTACTGTTCATATTATGCCTACATAATAGTTTCGTATTCAAACTATAATTTAACTTAAGTTCTGTCTTCCAACTATTTTACTGCTATGATTGCCACCCAATTGTACGATTTTGGCTTTACCTTACAAAAGGCTAAGAACTACTTCCAGAGCCAGACCTAATTGAGTTCTGTTTATTGTAAATCAGGTGGTCAAATTCTCGTTCGAAAGATGAAACTGATTGAAACCGCTGATGACCAGAAGACAGTGCGACTCGGAATAGTCAAGTAATTAAATTCAACATAAATTGTAACAAACTGTCATTCCCATTCATGGTAATATAAATCCTTATCTAACTTTGGTTTGATTTCTAGGCTTGGAACAGCTGTAGGAAAGGTAATCCGAAATACGAACTGTTCTGAACCCGAAAATCAATTATCGGAACTCGTTCGACAAAATCTTATTCAAAATTTTAATTTTTAGATGAAATATGCACTAATTGACGAGACAGACATTCCAGTAATTCATGAGTACAAATTTGACGCTCGATTAGAAATCGATAAGAACGGTGATGGAATTCGAGTGATTGCAATGGGTCATCCGAAGTCTGCAAAGCATGGTCCACTTCCTCTACAAAATATTTTATGGTATGCTTGAATATTCTCGATATGTCCTGACTCCTGAGTCCGATTTAGATATAATGAAATTCTCTATTAGCTATATTTTATTAATAGAATACTTTTATCAAATTATGATAATAGATTTTATGGATTACCATAATTTGGCTAACTCTTCAGAAATAATGCAATTTATCACTAAGAAACTTGACATTTCGTTTTTCCCAAAAAATATAACATGTTTCTATTGCCTAGAATGTTTGTCTAGAGCTAATTCTAAAATATATTTCGATACTTTTCTAATTTTGGCTCTCGTTCATTATTCACTGGCGCTCATCAATTTTATTTTTTTAAACAATTCAGGCAACACCGGAATGGCCCCATAGAAAATGGTTACACGGTGTGTCATCTGAACGGAATTACAATGGATAACCGTGTTGACAACTTGACACTAGTCCCCAAATGGGTGCCCAGACGTGAACAGGACGCCATTCTTCAAGCCAGATGCACTGAACCCAGTATTTGGGAACCTGCTGTCAGAGACCCAACAGAGCCTAATGTCCCACAACCTACTCATACTGGGGAATCTGTTGACGGTGAAATATCCAGTGATGATGAATTCGATGAGCCATGTCCTCAAGCTGATCGGAATAAAGTCGACAAAAGAAGGCGGGGAGAAAATTCCCTTTACTGGAAAGCAATCACACAGCTATTAACAAACGAGACTGACGAAGTAATTATAATATTATGTAATTTTTAATTTAATCCTGTTATTTTCTCCGGTTGTACTAATCTTTTAAATGTTTAAAGCAACGAAATGCTAGTGGAGCCCCATTCTCCCGAGCTTATTACACCACGGATGGAGAATTGATCTCAAGGGACTGCCCTTCATTTTATTTCTTTGAATGTCATTTTCCTGCGTGCACAGCAGTCGAGAAAGAGCCCCGTGAATTTGCCATGTGTGGCAGATGTCAAGTAAGCTTATTACCTTACGTTCAATCGACCTATCCCAGAAAATGACTTATTTGAATTAAGCACTTTAGAAATCTTAGTACACTACACTGGTTTAAAGTAGCAATAAATAATTTGCTGCGTAAAATTGTATAACTTTAAGAATCATTTTACACTTTTCGAACTGAAGGTGCTCAGGTGAACCAACATTTATTCGCTTATATTTGCAAGATAAGGGCGAAGTGAACGAAATTTTAATGTCAAATGATTTTCCGCGATACGTTTTGTAAGGTTTTCTTAATGGTTAACGTACCCCCATAAGTTGTCGGTTCACTTTCTTGTACAATTTTGTAATTTCAAATTAAATGCTGTGATTTTGTGATTATGCTTGGCTACGCATCTAGGTAATGAGCAGAGAAGCATGCTAGAATATTGAAATGGTTATTTTATATCTGTATACAGCAAGCGAGATACTGCAGCCGTGATTGCCAGCAATTGGATTGGATCTCGCATCGAGACAACTGTAATGAGACACATCGTCGAAGCAGTCATTCCTCAAATCGCTCGATGAGAAACGGTCGTAGTAGCAGTAGCCACCCACGAAGTGGTGCAGACCGTTGATGTTAATTTTGAATTAAATAATTTAATTATCCTCCACGGAGTTTCAGATTTATGTAAGAAACGCATCTATATGACTAACGAATCGGTAGGTTAATTTGATAAAATGATGTGACTTATATTCTTTTGATCTAGTTAATGCTAGTTTTAGGAAATAATGGTTTTTGCCTGACATTTTGACTAGCAGTTTCATTCCTGTCTATTTTTGGAAAGATGAATGACACATTCACAGCTATTTAAGAATTCACAATTTCAGTTAACCCTAATGTAGGATAGACCGAATGGAATGACATGCGATTTTTTTAATACTTAAACTTATACTTCATTAGTTTTTTTAAGTGTGAACGAAAATAATATTTTGTGTAATTGACCAGAAAACTTTTGTTTTTTAGTTCAAACGAACTGTTTTGTAACCTGAAAAATTAACTTGATAGTAAACATGATTCCAATTTGATAAACTATCTCGTTTTCAAGAAAAATGAACTTAACTTCATTTAAAATGGAAAGAAGACACATGAGACAATAAGGGAAAACCAAGCTGAACCACTGGTCAAACTATTAAATGTTCATAACCACACGGCTATTTATACCTTTCGTGAAACAGCAACTGGAATTTGGAGTGGAAAGGCCACACGTTTACAGCGTTTAACTTAAATTTTTTCCAAATACTTCCGTGCATGTAAATGATGAAGTGTTAACAGGATAAATCTGCCTTCTGAATCTGTAGAGCTTTAAAAATGCATCAAACAAATGATTTCGTGATCCTATAACTGACACTTTTACTAGCTGTAGCGTTTTTCTTTATTACAAATAAATTCAGAGGGTAGTACTATATACCATCTCTCATTTCATCTTAAAACAGGTAAGGTGTAGGCTAGTAGTTTAACAAATAATTAGAAATTTGTACTAGTTTGTGCGATCTCAACGCTTGAATCAGCAAAAAAGGGACCTTACTACACTTTCTGCCTATTAGTTCCAGAAATGTTATTGCAAACATCTTGTGTAGGCCACAATATTCAACTAAGAAGCAATAATAAATTATTCACGATTAACAAATCAGTATTACTAACATCATATTCCCTTCCCAAGCATATATAAATGACAGAATGACTTTTACATTGCACATAAATTGAAAAATATTTACTTCACAATACGTACATAAAAACTAAAGACTGGTAAATCATATATATATCTACATTAGGAAACTAGTGCACTTGCGGAGAAAGCCACCGTTTCTGGAGCAAACGTTTCACATTGCCACACTGCTTACCGGAATTATATTAAACCGGAGCGGGCATACATATAATGAGGAATTGTCGAATTGCATAGATATTCTAATATTGCACATTGGTGCATAAGTGCACAGAAAAGAGGAATTGTATTATTAGTTCAAAAACTATACTATTTAGAGGCCATAGACTACTACTATATATTAGCGAATATACTTCAGAAAAGTTTTGTAAAATCCAGACTCAGATGCAACAAGAACAAAGACATCGTATTTAATTCCTTCCTGTATGATCTTAGCTATTCAGGTACACGAACAACTTTTCCTGGAAGAAAGGTCCAACCTGCTTCTCCTGTCTCGAACTGTTGAACTATTAGCTATCTGAACAAGTTATAATTAATTTCAACTTTTCGTGGATCACGATACTGAATGTAGGGTATGAAATCGTTCTCTCACAGGGCTACACAGCCAACTGCTGCCAACTACCAATTGTCATTCGGATTTTCAGGTTGTTCTCCTCTGCTGATGTATTTAATCACTGGTTTGTTCATCAAATTTTCCACTTAGTACTTGCTCTCTGAGATACTTGACGTCATAAAATACTTGGTAATGCCTTTTGATTCCGCGGGGCAATGCTCGACAGGATGCTAGGTTTAAATTTACAAGTTGCAAACAGGAACGAAGTATCACCTTCACACTTTCGAAAGAGACGGACGACCCACATAGATCTAGTATCCGAAGGGGAGGTCTCCCACCCTCAATGTCAACTTCTTCTGAAAGAGCTTTCATTGCAAGATTAATTGCATCCTCATTAGGTGTCCACGAAAAATCAATCTCCTTGAAACTGTGTCTCCATTTACGGACAATCAGCTCCAAGCCGTCCGTGCTCGATTTTGTTGCGTAGCACCCTAGGATTTCAAGAATGTTGACAATGTATTAATCCAAAAAGTTATTATTTCATTGAAAATACTCCGGTATCTTGCTCACCCGAGAGATATAAATGTTCTAAATCCCATGCTGGAACCCTTACTAAACCTGAGTCACTGATTTTTGTACACCCGCGAACGTCAAGTAAGCGAAGCTTTCTTGAAGATTTCACAATCCTCTCTAGGTCGCTGTCATCCAAACCCTAAACCAGAGTAAGTTTGAACTATCTGACTCCGAGTGGAATTGTAATTTTTATGAATTTGCAAAAATTAATACTTACTGGACTTTTTTTCCCCACAGCTATACTCAATTCTTCTAGATTAGGAAATCCGGGTGACGCAGCCTGCATAAGTAAGATTATTACATTAAGACACTTTAAATATACATATAATTACGCCTCTCATAAAAACATTTTAACGGGCAATCTAACAATACCTCTATTGTCTTTTAACTGGTGTTGATTTTCAAATTTATAATAATTTGAGAAGATTACCTGATCCTTTAAGGAAGTCTCTCCTAAAACAACTTCCGTATTGGTCAGTCGGAGAATCTTGAGCGCAGGACAACCTTGCTGAAGTTCCTCAATTCGTATGATAATGGAGTCCCTTCGCGGAGATGTAATGTTTGACAAGTCGAGGACTTGTAGATTAGAGCTGGATGCCTGTGCAAAGCGGTATAAATTTATTAATCAGTTTCTCATTAATCCTAACGAGAGCATTGCTAACACTCACAGACAAAGAAGAAATTATTTGAGGGCAATTAGCCAAACAGTTGCTTGCTAGTGACAAGTGAGTAAGCCTCGCTCCCATGATCTCCGCAGCTTCCCCTAAAGCGCTGGGTGATATTGCACTTTTTGAATTTGGAGTTGTCTAGAACAAAATTCATTTTATTTTATTTTTATTCGATTCACTAATGTTTTTCTTAGCTTACAGAGATTCCAGAGAGATCAAGCTTCTGAAGTGATGTACACGATTCTGTGATTGTCTTCATATTTTGGGAACTTAGCTTTTGGCAACCCGAAACGTTTAGACTCTCTAAATCCTTACATGTTGATACCAAAATGTCCACAGCATAACTTGTCAACGCTGATGACCATCCACCTGTATTTTTATTTCAGAGTGCTAAATTTGAATCAGCTAAACAGAATTCTTATAATAAAAGGGCATACGGTAGCATATGAATACTTATTATTTTACAAATCATCACCAAATAAACATTTTCAGTGAAATATAAGAGTTATTTTCTTTACTTACCTATATTTAAATGCTGTGCTCGCGAAAATCGAGTCTGCAGAAGATACACTAAATTTCGTTCCAGCCTGTAGACGTCCTTAACCCTTCCAGTAGATAGGTCTACCGATGTCCACAGTTCCGGTTTTGATGCTACTTTCCACCATAGCTTACAAACTTTGGATGCTCTAAACCAAACAAAAATAATGTAAAACTGGCTTGACCAATTTTATGCCTCAAATGAGGCACATGCTAATAAAACCGCCAGCCAGACCACCTAAAGTCGTTTCGAGCTGAACATGATATGAATTTAGTAATTTAAGTTTACCTGACTAAGGATGGTATACACCCATCAATTTTCGTGAGACGTTCAAAAATTTTGAACAAGACATCTTCAGGCATAGATCTTCCCCATTCACTGGGTTCAGCATCGTTAGAATCAGACTCTGAACTTCCTGACACATCTGACCTATTCCCAGTCAACTTTGCTGTTTTTGGTGGTGAAACATCATCTAATTCTGAATCTTCTCCATAATCATCTTCGTCATCCCGTTTCTTCTTCATTCGTCCTCTTCGTTGTCCTTTCGCACCCCGTTTCCCGTATTTTCGTATTCGCATTTTAAGCCCGTTGGCGCCTGAGATTTGGGAATGATAGCGGACACAAACAGGTGCAGAAATTATGGAAGTTCCTGGTTGAGATATAATTGGAAGAGGATTTTCACTCATCTTATGCGCTCTCCCATAAGCCCTCGAACTCGGTCCGGGATTATCATCTAGGTGGGATCTTAATGACTGACCACGACCACGGCCTCTACCTCGCCGATGGGATTGAGATTCAGTTACATCATCGTCCCTTCCAGCTCCACATGTTGAAGATTTCGGTTTGCTGTGGTGAAGTATTTCATTCTGGACTGCATCCATTGCTGATTTCATTTGGGACATTTGAGCCTGGACTTGACTTAGGAACAAATCGGTCATTTGACGCCCTTCACCAACAGAAGGTTTTTTAGGTGATGGAGACAGCAGCGTCATAGTTACAGTGCTCCTACTGGCTGAAAGTGGAGAAGTTGCGTTTTTTTGAACTACTTTCGACATTAGATTCATATTTTTTCCTGGGGCTCCATAAACAGGTCTTGCAAATGTTGGACGAGTGTCTATTCCGGATGATCCAGAATCAGAAGATCCACTCGGAGACGACATATTAATTATGCCCGAACTGTCCGCTGGTAGCTGTTCTGTAACTACCACTGAGTTCGGCTTGTTGAAATTGAATCCGTTCATTTCTAAAAAAAACTTAGATTAATATTGTGTAGATTTCTGGTTAAAATTATTGAAACTACATTAAGACAAGAGACACGCACACTTAAATAAATAATACATGGGGTTACAATTACAATTAATGAAATCTTCTGTTTCTTGTTTCTTACCAGTCGGGTCCATTTTTCATCTTCATTTCAATGAATGGATCTTCCCCAGGTTATAAACGTTTTGTACTAGAAGTGTTCTTAATCCAGCTTTACTCCTGAGTTATCAGGGAATTATTTTGATTAAAATCCAGCTATGGATTATGAATTGGAATTCCAAGTTTTTCTCAACAAGTGACATAATTATTACTAAATCTCACTCCCGCTCCAATTTTTATTTTTGCTGGACTGATAACAGGATTATTGTCTGTCACTAATTTGCTTTTTAACTTTTTGGCGAACTGACACTCACTGACTAGCACTGAAGGTTCAGTCAAGTACTTCTATTTCAGACCGTGCTAAGTCCCCTCGTGCGTTCACTGTGTTGTGAAATTGAAAGTGCTACTTTGGGTTTTGGGATTCCAGAAACTCGTAAAGCTTTCAAACCCAGGAGGACCATGTTCTCCCTTCAAAACATAAAGAGTCCTACTTCACGAACAACCAACACAAATAAACTTCATTTATTACAATCATAATATGAAACCACAGATTGCAATGAAATGTAACAGCACGTTAATTGAAGAACCACAAGATTTCCGCCCATGCTACCCTTTGTATTGTGTATTTAATACACTGAGCCTGACGAGTCCTCACGTTATATCAGTTTTGAGCCAATAGTAATTACTGCACTGGGCATGGGCACGACTACTCTCCATCTCACTGCAGTAACCCTATCCCCTTTCTCAACTATCCGCATCAACATTCATGGTATAATATAAACACGTTTTGCATACAAGTACTTGACTCGTACAAAATACAGGTTGATCTTGGAATCTTGGTTATTTGGTATGTGGTTGCAGTTCGGAACATCGGAGGAAATCCTAACATCCTTCCTGACTTTAATTCGATAGTCAGATTCTGAATCTGAACTGACTGCATTTTAACAGTCTTATTCTTACCTTTGAAAATTGAAACTCAATTACTAGAAGAGAACCTAACAAATAGTTTTTTGCCATTCGTAGTTGGGTCAATGTTAAATTGGCCTCTTATTATCCCAATGGATATGAAAAATGAGTTTCAATGCTTACCGACTATCGCCATACGAGTCTTGCCATTTTCACACAGAATCCTATCGTGTTCGTCTCCATTCCGAATGGTACTCCGGTTTTGGTCCTTTCATTATTTCTTGATACAATTTCGCTGAAAGTACTCTCAAGTTTACTTAAATAGGTTTATTCAATGGTCAATCTTTTCAGAATAAACTTATCTGCTATTCAAATTTCCAGTGGAAGACATGTGTTTATGTTTTACGGGTAAAGATTTGGTCTTTGAGTTACATTCTCAAACCAGAAAGTAAGTAACAATACCACAAGAATGAGTTTCAATGCTTACCGACTATCGCCATACGAGTCTTGTCATTTTCACACAGAATCCTATCGTGTTCGTCTCCATTCCGAATGGTACTCCGGTTTTGGTCCTTTCATTATTTCTTGATACAATTTCGCTGAAAGTACTCTCAAGTTTAGTTAATAGGTTTATTCAATGGTCAATATTTTCTGAATAAACTTATCTGCTGTTCAAATTTCCAGTGGAAGACATGTGTTTATGTTTTACGGGTAAAGATTTGGTCTTTGAGTTACATTCTCAAACCAGAAAGTAAGTAACAATACCACAAGTAGCCACACCAATTTGTTAATTTCGCCGACATCAATGTTGATCGTCTACTCCTATTCCATTCTTAATCCATACAACAAACTGACCAAACCCAGGGATTGTAGTGAGAAAAATAATTATAGAATTGGATGTGTTTATTCTCATTCCCATATCCTATGATTGTGAAACATACTGAATAAATCAAAATAAAACCTTTTTTGTAGTATATACTGCTACTCAGCTAGTGCTAGAGCCGGAATTAGAAAAAAATTTGAGAATCATATTTAACGAAGCATCCCGACAAATTCGAAATTCGATGGCCGTCCCCTCCCCGGTCGCCGCTTAGAAACTGAATATAATATATGTTTGGAGAACTGGTTAAAGTCGGTCAACTGGTCAAGTATCAAGTTTAACTAAAGTTTGGGATTGTTCATTGTTGATGATTTGCGAGAATGTGTTTGTTCTTTGAGTGATCCAATCTAGTGCATGGTGTTGTTTTGGGATTTAGTGTAGTAGTGTTGGTTTTGTTGGCCGAACTGAGGAAGGAAGAGGGCAGGAGTTGAGTTTGTGAGGCTCATTGATCCCAAGAAAAGAGGAGAGTGACTGATGGTGATGGTCGGAGCCAAGTCAGTCCGCTTCCTCTGCCGGGATTCACTCTGTGCCAGTAAGAGTCCATCCCTGCCTGTGCCTTCCCATGCCAGAAGCATTCCATTCCCAATTCAAACTCAGTTTAGTCGGAGTAGCAGCACGCCATTGCAAAAATTCCCCTGCATTTACCCATTCCCTTGTCCTGTGGCTGCCTCCTGTCCTCTTCTTCATCAAACAAATACTAAGGACTAACTAATACACAACTAATCAAATCCAAATGAAAAATAACAAACCAAAACTATAAACTTTTTTACCGGCTCAGTTTATTCAACTTTAATAATAATAGTGTCAAACCGAAACCAAACCAAAAGCAAGCCCTTGGTCTGAAAAACAAGAGTGACAGTAAAGTGACTGTGTGAATCATTCAAACTTTGCAAACTAACATTTTGTTATAAATTATATTACATTAAACCCAGCCTAAAAGCAGCAGGAGAGTTGGAGGACTCGACCTGTTGTGTCTAAGATTGGCGTCAATGGTGACGAAAGAACAGGATAGACAGGATGTCAGCGAATTCTGGGACATTGCCGTCCACCAAAGGGGAGTCCAATACGACCAGCAATAAAACAACAAAATTGGGCTACGATCATCTTGATATTAATAAACTTTACAAGGTAAGTTAGCGCAGTAGTGAGTTGAGTTAGGTAGATGACTCACACATCACTTCCTTTAAAACTTTAATTCAAACAATATCAACTATTTCCCCTCCCTAACTCCTAGCACTTTGCCCCCTACGATTGCCATTTTTAATTTTCATTGAAATTTTTTAGGGAAAATCGGCGGAGCCGGTTCCAAAAACAGTAACTCAGAAACATGGCATGCAAACTTTGGGGAAAGCTCCTCCCGCCCGTAGAGCTGGTGCACTCACTGCTGTAAAATCCGAAACAACTGAGTCAAGCTCAAATTCTGCTCCAGTTCCAACACCACCACCACAACAACCACCGCCAATCAACCATCAGCAACCACCTCCAGGATGGGTCGGCAATATGCCTCACACAATGGGACCACCTCCTCAGCCTCCTCACAATCACAATGTTCCCGGTGTACCTTTAACAGGACCTCCACACCTCGTACGTTCTTTGATTTTGTTTATCTGTTACTGGGATTTTAACATTAGTTTACGATAAATTATTTTATTTGAAGAACAAAACCATTTCGACTATGAAATCGTTATTCAATAATTTATATAGTTCAATATCAGCGAACTTATTCAGGTCGCTTTTAGTTTACCTTAGAAACTTGAGGCAAATTGTAGATTGTAGATTCTGAAAAGTTTCAAAAGCTAAATTTCAAATTTTGTCAATATTTAATTACACGAGTACGTACACACTATTCAACCTTCTATCGTTTCATAGATTTGTACATAGTATTTATAACGTAGCATTTATTCTTCTAGGAGAAGAAATGGACTGGCGGTATGCAAAGGGGGAATGGAAATTTTCCATCTCAGCGTTTTGCCCAAGATTTTCCTTCTTTGGAGGCTACTGGAGACCTAGGGAAAGGTCAGATTCAAAATTCTTCTGGTCCACCTCCGGGTACTGTGACAGGATTACAGTCAGCGTCAAAGGCATCCGACAATCAGTATGGCCCGGGGCCAATACTAAGGCCTCAGAGTACGTTTTAAAGTTAATTCAAATCTTTGCTGGAGTATATTTGCGTTTGTTTTATTTTCTTAAATGATGAACTCGACAACTGAGAGTACTCGTTGATGACTTTTATACCACCCACTTTTCCTGATAATACAACACTAATTGTTTTTAGTTTATGATGAGACTCTATTTTCATATAATTCCTAAAAAATTTCTAATTATGGTTTTAGCGGAAGGGAGTTGGACCCAGGGGGGCGGACTTGGTATGCCAAGATCCCAGGGTTCTATGCAATCTCAAAATGCATCCTCAAGAGACTTTCCCACAGGTATAAAGGAACTTAATTTGGTTGTCCTTCAATTAATTCACACTCACTCAGTAATTATTTCCAATTTCTAGATCGGAACAGCTTGGGAGGCCCAACTCCTCCACCAATGTCTCTGGGCCAGGCCGGCCCAATTCCTCCACCTTTAGGCGCTTATCCTATGTCCTTTCGTGGTATGCCACCACCGCCCTATGTAAGTTTGGCTAGTTAGAAGGAATCTGAAGTTCTCGATAATAATCAAATTAGGGATCCATTCTAATGTGGTATATTCTGGAGGTGTGTTTCCTTCGGATATTTTTAAATCGCCATCCCCAAGGAACAAAATTCCTAGACCCCAGACCAATTAAGTTAAAGAGTTACTTCTACTCTTGAGCGAGAGAACCAAAAAGTCTTTTTTATCTGATATGAGCATGTGAATTAATTAGAGCCTTATAATATAATCAACAAATTTTTTCTTTATAGATGTACCAAGGGTCTGGGCCGCCTGGTCCTGGCGGTTTTTTTCCACCAGGCCATGGAATGCGGTATGGAATGCCAATACCGCCAGGAGCACCTCCACCTGGTGAGCTTACTGATATATGGCCTTTCTTTAAATTATTAGTTCACCGATTGAAATAGAAAATTGTAACGAATAATTGTCTAGGTTCTTATCCCCCTGGGGGTCATCCAGGAGATGGGAGAAGAGAAGACTCTGGTCGAAGCGGAAGAGGACCTCCCAATCCCAATCAAGCACGACCGGGTTCTCATTTTGCGTCTACATCCATAATTAAGAAAGGTGAAATGGAAAGGATGGACGAAATTGGAACTCAAGAGGGTGGATGGGCTTCAACTAGTGATTCTATTGACTACAATAAAAAGATTAATTTTAGTGATGATGAGGATGGAAGCAGGGAGGTCGGGAAGCGGTCTCAGTCTAACAGAAATGAAACAAAAGAGAGTGTCTTAAGTGAAGAAGACTGGGATCGAGGTGGAAAGGTAGAAAAACAACAAAGTATTAACGAGAGGGATCCACCACCGCGTTTCGAATCCAATCGTAGTTCACGGGATCAGTATGAACATGAGAACGAGGAAGACAGAAATAAGAGAAGACCCTATGACAACAAAGACAGAGATCGGGATCGGGATCGTGGAGCAAGACGACCACGGGAAGACGACTGGAGAAGGTAACGACTTTTATAGATTGTCCCTACGTAACGCTTTTCGTAAGTAGGCTTTATTTCGTTTGTTATGTGTAAAACTGGCGTAGCGGTCCGCTTATCCTCTTTACTTTGACAATTAATTTTATCGTATCATATAAAGAATTAAACATTTCTTTTATTTCTATTAAATTACGAGACAGATAAGAAAAAAGTTTCAGAATTTTTAATAAATTATGAGTTTGGTTAAGAGAAGTCGACGACTAAGAAGATAGGATTTCAATGATAACACATACTAATTTTACGTGCAATATTTTTAGGTTCAATTAAGTTTATATGTAATAAATTTTATAACCTATACAATTGCAGTAATAACAACAGATATGACGATGATAGAGGAAAGAAAACATCCAATGTTGGATCGAGAGCAGACCCTCGTGGTCCTCCCCAAGACTTCCAGGCGTCAAAATTTCCTGCAAATATTCCCCCCAGATTTCAAAGACAAAATGCTCCTTCCTCTTTTAATCAACCATCGGCCCAACGACAGACACCTAGTCCCGTCTCGACGTCAGGATCTTGTAAGGAATATTTAAAATTTAAAATACCTTTATACTTCTTGTCAGAGTTGAAAGATAAACTCATAATAAAATTCTTCTCCCTGCAGCCAACAAAGACCGTGATCGAGATTACAGAGACAGAGATTGGGAAAGAGACAGGGATAGGGACCAGCAATCATATCGAGATCCTCCAAGCTACAAGATTCTGGAGCGACGTAAAACCGATAGTGAATCAAGTCGAGACTCAAAAGATAATAAAAGGAGTCACTCAAACACTGACTACGAACCAAGGTAGTTGGCTCTTATTTTTCAATACTGCTAGTACGGAATGGAATGTTGTGGGGTGGCATGCTAGATTTGATTTCATCAAGTTGATTATAAATTCACAGACAAGAGCGATTTCAAGAGAAGGACCATGGAAAGCGACGTGTGACAGGGGAAAACAGAAGTGGGGGAAGTGAAGAATTAAGTAAATTCTCGAATTCCGTCCGCAACACTGATAAGGAAGTGAATGATCTGGAGAACTCGGAACCGCGCGCGGCGTCAAAAGATAATGTGAACAAAGATGATGCGAAAACTGCTTTCCGAAGCAGGACCGAATTATCAACCTCTTCTTGGGCAGATGAAGTAGAGGACGAAGAAAGTAGTAAACTAAACGAAGATATTGACTTGAGGATGGGAAATAAGGTTAGGAGTGCCATACTTTTGCAACTTTCGTCTTTGCTCTTTTTCTTCCAATCTCCAATGATGAGTATTGTGGCTGAAAATTCATGTTGACTTTTATACCACCCACTTTACCTGAGTACAACTTGCAAATTTAAAGAATTGAGTCGATTATAGTTTGACAACTCTACAAAATTTGTGTTCTTGTGACTTTTGTTTAGGATTCGCAACTTTCACACCCTAAAAGAACCGAAGACAGGGATAGAAGGGAACCTGCTCCAGGTCCAAGGCGTGTATTCATTCATCAACGCAAGGTTGAAAATTTGGTCACACATACAAAGGTATGGAATATACGGATAGGGATTGATTAAAGAAGATTTCTTTTAAATCGTTAATTTAATGTGTGCCATATTTTTAGCCTGAAGCCCCAGAGCAGAAAGCTCAACCTCAGCCCAAGAAAGAAGAAAAGGGTGAAGATAAAGCTAAAACTGCATCAGCTTGGGGAGATCGTGGCAAGGAAAAGGATTCACCTGAGAAGGATGAGGGGAACACTAAAGAAAAAGTTGTACATTCTGGAAGTGATATAGAGAAGTCTGGGAGTCGAGACAGCGTACTTAAAGAAAAACCAAAAAGAGAAGATGATAGGCCGAAAGAGTATGACAGACACAAGGACTACGATAAACATAGAGAGTACGACAAGCCAACCGAGCATCAAAAGCCGAAGGAATTTGATAAATACAAGGAGCATGATAAGCATAAGGAATTGCCAAGGCAAAGAGAGACACCTAAGGATGTCGATAAACGTGAGCGAGAGGATTATGAGAGAGGGTCAGGAAGTCAACGTTATAGGCGAGACAGGAAACCAGCGGTGGGCTGGAATGATCGAGATAAAGTTAAGGAAAAAGAGGACTCACCTCCAGTGAAAGAAAAAACTCCCGAGAAAGAAAAGGAAGTCGAAAATGTCAAAGAGAAAGAGTCGAAAGAAGACGATAAAAAGGATAAAGATGACATGGAAAGCCGGGGACAGAGAGGAACTAGAAATCGCGAGCGAGGTGGATGTCCAGTCTATCAGGCGAGGTGAGAATATATTGGAAAATTAGTTATTTTTAATAATTAGTTATTATAATTCAATGATTTTGTGCCCTATATATTCCGATTTAAATTGTAGGGGAGCATGGGGAAATTCAGGACGAGGTCGAGGTGGTCGCGGATCAGGTCCTCGAAGCAACGGCAGTGGCGGTGGAGGGTCCCACTACTATGATAAACCTGTGAAAGGATACGATTCTGAAAGGGATCGTGAACGAGATGAAAAGGAGAACTCTCGTGAACCTTCCGATACGCCAAGTAGGAAACCTGAGAAGGAGAAAAGCCACGAAACGACCCTTGTGAATACCCAAGAGCCTGCCACAAAGAAGGATAGTCAGGATGAAAAACCGACGCATCCAGTTGCGAGGAAATTGAGCGCTGAAAAGGAAGGTGAACCTCATAAGAAAAATGCGAAATCTCCGTCTGGAAGCAGACGGAACGGAAATACACGAGGAGGGTCTCAAGGACGTCTTCAAGGATATGGTCCTCCTTCCGATAGGAACCCATTCTCAAACAACTCGAAGCAGGTTAGTTTCGTATTTCTAGAGAGCAAGTTCAACAGTTAAGCATCAAGCTGAACATTACATGTCGGGACTGGGCATATTTTTTCCTTCTGATCGTGTCCACTTTCAATACCAGTTTTTTTAATTGGTAGATTGGAATTCAGTTGAAACAAACATGTCTGTTCAGTGAAAACGCTACAATTACTAAATTAAGCATATGCAATATTTAGGATGATGAGCTAGCACCCAAAGAAAAGGCCACAGAGCACCATACACCCAAACAGCATGCTGTGCCCCCAGTAACATCCGGTCCCGTGCCCTTAATGGCCCTTGGAGAAATTTCACCACCTGAAATGCCGCCACGATCACGACATCATGGTAGTGGCTACGGGCACACACACAATCAGCAACAGCATGGAAGCCGGGCAATGCCTCCGAGAATGAGAGGTGGTGGGGGAGACCCATCCTACTCATTCAGAGGAGGTAGTAGCAGTGGAAAACGAGGTGGTGGTGGAGGTGGAGGTAGTAGTGCGGATGCC
Organism: Thalassaphorura encarpata; assembly: GCA_009869925.1. Classification (NCBI taxonomy): domain Eukaryota; kingdom Metazoa; phylum Arthropoda; class Collembola; order Poduromorpha; family Onychiuridae; genus Thalassaphorura; species Thalassaphorura encarpata. Next base: position 39,314 of record WJEZ01000092.1, read on the forward strand.
GCCAAGCCCTTGATGAGCCTCAACTCTAATGATTTGGATCGAGTCAGTGGGGAATGGATAAGTGAATCCGAGAGTGAAGCAGAAGGTAGGAAAGCTTCAGCCGGTGGTACTCAACACAAGAAAGAAAGTCTGGGAAATAAGGCACCTGGGGCAGGATCCGAGAAGTATCGTCAAAATCAAAATTTGACTCGTAGTTCTTCCACTGGTAAAGCTTCAGCTCATGATCAAACAAATTCATTGAATCTGGACTCGACAAACAATAATAAGGGAGCCAGAGTTGGTGGTGGGCGCGGAGATTCAGAGCAGTATTCGGGTATGACACAACCGGAGACACATGAGAATGCTTTGCCATCTGAGGGTGAGGGAACGACTAGTTTTCATGAAAGTAGGAAGAAACCCGTTGGAAATAAGGAAAGCAAACCTCAGAAGGAAAATTTTGATAAGGGTAGTGGAACACCTAATAAGTCTGAGAAGGGAGGTAAAACTAATCGTCCTGTCAAGAATCCACCTTATGACCCAAGACCTCAAGTAGCTCCAAGGTTTCTGGCGGCCCAACAAAAGGAGAGTCCACCATTGCAAACGGCAGCTTCAGTTGTTACCGGAAAAAATACGTCGGAGAATGTCTCTGTTAATTCTTTCAAAGGTAAGTGGGGTATATTAAAATTATTAGAAGTTTAGGAAATATATAAATCAAAGTATTCTGTTACAGAGCCCGCACCAGTGCCTACTGGTAACGCCTGGGAAAAACCTATCACCGCATCCTTGCGACCAGAAACACAAAGGTCAAATGTAGAGAATAAAGAGAGTGATTTAAAATTGTCCTCGAATGCAGTCGGAATCTCAAATCAAAACACGATGCATCCTGTTGTCCCACCTATTGGGCAAGGCAGTGGAAATGCGCCAGTCCAAACAATGATATTTGAAAANAGGCAGTGGAAATGCGCCAGTCCAAACAATGATATTTGAAAATAAGAATTTTAAATCTGGAGGAGTTCCAGTGAAATTTCCCGAGTCAAGTAATAAAACAGTGGCTCCAAATAAACCTTCTGAAGGTCAAAGCAAGAAAGAAATGAATGTTCCCTCCCAATCCCAAGGATTAGAAATGTCAAAGGAATTTCCCTTAAATTTTGGAGAAGACACACCTCAACTAGACTTTGGCTCTTCCTTCAGTGACCCTCCCACGTCAAGTTCGTCAATTTCTTCGCATTCTCAGGTTTATAAATCGTCGGGTTTACTACAGTCTTCCCGTTCTTACGGTTCCCATCAGTCGTCTCCCATCAGCCCTTTGGCTGCAGATCTTAATGAGAAAATTCAGGCTGTAAAAAGCATGTGGGATCTGCCGTCTGTGGCAGAGCAAAGTGGAAACCATTGTGTATCCGAGGAGGATTCCCTGCCTGGGGGTTTTAGCAGTGATGCTTTTAAGAGACCCGAGCCAACCTCGCGTGACTACGGGTATGACATTACCTCTTACTTTTTTGTGCAAATAATAAGAAATATATATTTTGTATATAGGCAATCCTTGCAACAAACTTCCAGTGGTTTCGCTCCGGGAGCTCCCCCTTCAATGTCCGTCATTGCGAAACCTGATTCAAGGGCAAGTCCAAGTTTAACGAACGTGAGGCAAATCAAAGCCCCACAACAAAATTTGATAGATCCACAGAATCACGCAGCTGTTTCTTCTTCACCCTTCGCTTATGGATTAGCACAGCAGCACCAAGGAGCCAGTAACTTTGGAATTCGAGCTGCTCCCTCTCCCCCTTCCTTGATGTACGGTACTTCTCTAACCTCGACGACCCCTAATGCTGTATACCAAACAATTCCCCAGCATGTTGATTCATCGCAAGTAAGACCCATCATTTAGATATTCTCTTAAATCTTGCTTCCCAATGATATTAATTTTAAAATACGATTTAGGTGGTGGGATCAAATGCGCGTTCCCAATATCAACATTATGCAAATGCCCAAGTTGGAAATACCGGAGGGGCTCCTTATTTGGGCGGATCTCTCTTCATGCCCTTTTTTGACAGTCCTTACAATCAAATTCAAAATTACCATTCAGCCCACCAACATCAACAGCAAGCCCAAGGAATTCCTCCTGTCCAAGTTCAGTCTCAAAATAGTCGCATTTCTCCTGGCCCAATGCCCATGACTTCTGCATCCGCTGGAGTGGTTGGAGGTGCAGTCATGATGAACTCTAATACGAACTCACTAATGAACATGAAATCTGGGCAACCCGGAGGGGTTGCTCATCAGAACATTGGTCATCATCCTGGGAATCATCAACAGGGATATTCTCAGTTTGGCCTCCCACATATGGGTCACCCTCAACATCATCTTGGTCCCGTAGGGCACCAGAAGCAAGGTTACTCGCAGAGTAATATGCCTCCGCAGAATCAGGTTCGTGTTTCAAAATATATCGTTTAAATTCTTTACTTGATTCCTTGTTCATGTATTCGTTGATTTTCGGAGGACTCGTCGGATTTATTGTTCATATTAATTACTTGATTCAGTCTTGCTGAGTCTTTTACGAGGATAGTTATTCTTAAAAATAAACGCTTGTATTTTTATCGATTAGATGTACATCCCGTTCGATCCAAACCAACCTCCAGTTCTAAACTTGGGTCAAAATTACCTCTCTGGAGGACTGAGGACTGGGCATGCTGGAGGGCCTCCACCCCCAGCCACGCCTCCTGTACAAGGCCTTCAATCTTCTTCCCCTTACTACGGCTCCGGAGGAAATCAAACCGGAATGTCAGGAATGTATGGTGGTTCTGCCCAAGGCGGAAATATGCCCTTACACGTTGCAGTCGCTCCTGGAAACCAAGGACTCCAAAATCTTCGAATGGTTCAGGTTCCAAAGAAAAAGTGGAATCCAAAACCTCATTACCCCTAAAAATGTAATTTTGTCTTGACTGACTTAACCTTATTAATAATAATGATTTATTTGCAACAAAAATCAAAAATTAATGAATTCTGTAACTGTAATAGTGCTTTTTTCGGTAAGTATAGATCCGCGGAGTTTAGACTAGGAAAGTCATTTAGTAAGACAAATGTTGAAATTTTAATTACCAATAAACTATTACTTTCATTCCAAAGCCCTTCTACAATATTGCATAATAAACGGACTTGAAGGAACTCATGAATGTTTCATTCTTTTAGATGTTTATATTTTCACATCATCAAATCATTTCTCATTAGACGACATGTCACAATTCGTTTTCATCATTTGAAGCAGTTAGATGAAGAATGCTTTTATCTTCATTTCATTAAAAAGTCAACCGATAGCAGTAGAAGATATTTGATTCGAATAAGGGCAAGCATTAACGAATTGGTGATTATCGTGTGAGCCAACTCCTAGGCAAAAACTTTCATAAAATTTATCTTGAGTGCAACTGTAGTCTTCACCTTACTTTGCACTTCGTTTGAAACATGAGAAGAGAATAGAAATTTGCGCATGCGCCTTAATCTGCATTCTATTCAACCAATCCGTGTCGTTAGCTTCGTCCTTGAGTTAGCTCAAAGGTCGAATCTGATTGGCTAGAGCGAATGATGCATTAATGAGGCTTTCCCTCCATTTTGTTTTCCTCAAAAATTCATTTTATCTTTGTCTCATTCTGTTCCTGTACTTCTTCGAGTAAACAAGTGTTCTCTATTTCGCCATTATTTTTGTGTTTCGAAAATTTTGTTGATTGATTACTTTGTTGAGTAAATCTTCCGAAGAGCAGTTCTACGTCATTAAGATGAAGACGAAACCTATTCTTCCACCTAAACCTCGTCGTACTAGAGGGACGGTGAGCCTATCTCCGAAATCACCAAAAGTCATCCAAACACGCTTGAGGTCTCGTCAGAGAAGCTTGGAAAGTTTTGGGTTTCCAGTCGTCAGAGGTAAAAAAATATTTTCATTTTAATAGAATACCATGGGCAGATTTTTTATTACAGAGAACAAAGTATTAAGGTCACCGACCTTCTTTGCTGAGGCAGAAAGGCATTTCTAATCTAGTCAGATAGATTCCTAACTATTTCGGCTGCTTTCATTTTGCAGTAGTCTTCAAACATTATTTCCTGAAATATTTATAACTTATAAAGGGGAAATGAAATTAGAAATATTTACATCTGTAGTACACGCACATCACCTTGCCCTGTCTGTGTATTCCCTCTCCTCTCCTCACTTTCCCTCTCACTTTTCTCATTTTCACTCGTTCCCATTTCCCACACACTTTTACACTTTCCTGTCTGTCTGGACGGTGGAAATACAATGGTCCAACAGGCATTGTTGTCGATCAATAGCTCAATTCATGTTCTTTCACCCGTCCGTCCATCCGCTCGTACCTGACACGAGTGACTTTTTGATGTCCTGGTACGACCCGGTACTGGAAAATTATCCAGAAGCTGCACGGATTTCTCACTTTTCCCTTTCACTTTCATTTCATGATTCACCTGTTATAAAAAAACTTGTTTGACGATTGACTCAGACTAGGGAAAGGAAGCTAAGGAAAGGGGTTCTAGGATCCACAAAGACGTCATGAATAGGAAATTATATTCAGTATATTCCAGGTCTTTCGACCAGATAAACTCCTCTCATTCGTTGAGCGTCTGGTCTGATCGCTTTCACTGAGGAGCGTCTTCCCGTTTGTTTGCACGAATACTAATAATACGAGTCAAGCCCAGTTAAATCCTTTTTTCGTATACTAGGACGAATTACTTTCCAATTTATTAGCGCAGACTGTATTATCGTTAGGATATTTGTACTAAATATATCAAGAAATTAATTTTAAAGTGTTCATATTTAGTGCTTGACTGTTTGAACAAGAGCTTCCCTAAGAAGGAGACAGAGGTCGAAGAGAAACCTTTACCAGAAAGTGAGAACGAGAGTAAAGATTCGTCTGCGGTGGAAGAAACTCGAGAAAAGCCAAAGTCGAAGAGGGGTAGGAAACCCAAGGCGAATAAATTAGTCAGCAATGTTGGAACAAATACAAATGATGTTAACCAAGATGCTGGCAATGTGAATGAAACAAACAACAACCAATTGCATGCGGAAAACAATGAACTAATTTCTTTGACAAAAGGAAAAGGGAAATTTCAAGAAAGTAAAGTTGGGAAAGACAGTTTGACTTCTGCATCTGAAGACAGCTATAATTTGAAGAGCCAAGACGACTCGGAAATTAGTGCAGTTGTTGCACCAAAGAAAAGAGGAAGAAAAAAGCGTGTTGTAAAGGAGGAGGAAGAGAGCACTGTAAAATCTAAAAGTGAATCTGCAGTTGTTGCCAACAAAACTTCGGCGGTGGAGAGTAAATCGGCACAAGCTGAAGACCCTGAGAAAAATGCTGCAAATGGGGTGGTAAATACATCAGAAAATAAAAGAAACGATCCCATTACGGATTTCGAAGCAAGAAGAAAATTTCTGAAAGAGACTTTCCCAATAGAGTGTAATTCGACAGAGGTTTTCTTTCCTGAAGTAGTTATTTGGGGAGACCAAATCAATCAAACGATTCGTGAAGTGTCCAATTTCTATATTGTCGGCTCTAAAGATTCCCCACCCGCTCCTCGTAGCGATCAGCCAAATACAAATGACCAGAATGGCTTGAAGAAAATTATAAATAAACCATTTACGAGAAGACGAGCAAAAGCAAAACAAGTTCAACTCATGACACTCGGAGAACATAAAAGAATTCTTGAGGCCTGCCTGAATAGTTCTGGTGACAAAATCTGTGGTGGTGAGTAACCTCAAGAATTACATAGATTTCAGTGCAAACAATTTCTGGTGAAAGTTTAGTTACATTTTCTTTAATTGGGTGAGAAGTGTGTATTAGTACCCTTCAATAATTTCAACGTGTATGAGTACAATTTTTACAGTTACATATGTGTGAACGAAATGAAGGATAGTCATGATGTGAACTTAATGTGGCTTTTAGACTTCAAAGTTGATTCTTTGTTCCGACGAGGAATGGAAACTCGACGAAAGAGTAGTGCTTCATCCGTGTATATTGACACAGTTGAGACTGAGGATGGGCCAGTACGGGTTGAAACATCCACGGATCCGAAATCATTTACAATTGGATTCGAAGATGGACACATTGTAATTGATGATGTCGCCAACTATGAATCTGTGGACAGTTCAAGAATGAGAAGTAAAACATGTAATCATCACAAATCTTGCAGCGAATGTGACCATCAGCGAAGGAAAAGAGCACCCAAATTAGCTCTTGGAATGGATGGAAATTGGGATCCTCAGTGTGATGAGCACGGAAAACCAAAGTGTACCTACACTGATCTCATCGAAAGAGCGTTGGCCGAAAATCCACATGGGCTAACCGTTTCTGAAATTTACAATTGGATTTCGTAAGTTTCTTAAAAGATATTTGGAACAATCAAGATGTTTTTAAATTTAATGTTAAATTTCAATTCGCAGAACAAGTTTTCCATACTACAGTCCAAATGATGACCGCTGGAAGAACTCCGTGCGGCACAATCTGAGCATCAACCCTTACTTCAAAAAGGGTTCAAAATCCAAAAATGGGGCTGGGCATGTTTGGACCATATCTGAAGAATGCCACTATTTCCGACCAGCTCTGGTAAGTTATGCATTACGTAATCATGAAGTTAGTGCAGAATCAAAATTTTCTTTAAAGTTTAACAAGTCACTAATTTCTACGCATTTGACAGAAGCGTCGTCACACATCTAGCTCAATTGATCTTGACTTGAGTCAAATGAAAACTGATACTGAACGAGCTGTAGCATCTATTTTGGGCCAATACACTCGGGCATGTGCCGACGAAAATCTGAATCACGACAATGATGATTCAATGCATAACGGAATGTCATATTGCATTGAAGATTCCGAAGAAAATGATTTGGCCACGCAAGAACGATCATCTCAGTCTGATTATCAGAATGGTACTGTATATTCTTAGTAGATTTATTAACCGATTTTTTCTTTTTTAATTTTTGGTAATGTGTGAATCATAAGTGTTACTTTGTTATTATCTCCTTAAGTGGCTGAACACGAGGACCAAAGCTCACCTTCCAACCAAATTAGTACTATAGAGATGAGTGATTTGGATTCCGTCATGCAGTCGACTTGCTTGCTCAATCTGGAAGAGTTCAGTCGCCGTCATGGCTTGATTTACGTGAGCCAAACCGATAGATGGGGAGGACGAATCTAACAAAGAAAATGTAAGCTCTTATCAAGGGTGACTGTGCCACTGTTTTTCGAAGTAGGAAATCAATAATTGCTAATTTTATAATTCTTATTACAAATTATTATATAGTTAGACGACAACTCACCAGTTGAATATACTATTCTGGAGGCCTCTTCTTTCATTGATGCGACAGGACTAATTCCACAAAATCAGGGTAAAGGTTTGGTAATTATTTCATGAACATTTTCTGAGAATTTTCTATTTTCTCCAGATCAACAAGATGGGTCATCCCAAGTTCTTCATATTTCACAAGAAGATTTGGAGACACTCAGTGGAAGCCAAAATTTATCTGAACTTTCTTTCAACACTACATCGTCATTGGGAGACATGTTTGCAGGAAGATGGGTCATCCCAAGTGCTTCATATTTCACAAGAAGATTTGGAGACACTCAGTGGAAGCCAAAATTTATCTGAACTTTCTTTCAACACTACATCGTCATTGGGAGACATGTTTGCAGGTAATGATTTCAACATTCCGTTTCAATTTGACAGCCAAGAAGAATCTGGACAATTCCAGTGAAACAACTTCAAAAATCCAAGGAATTCTATCTCACCTATATCTGATATATCTAGTGTAGTCATAATTAGGTAAACTTTCTCATATTTTCAAATGTCCACCACCACTAAATTGTAATTTGTACCTTAAGTCAAAATGATAGAAAATAGCATTGGGAAGGTTTAGTTAGATTGGTAGAGTAGAAGGTATAAATATGTGAGCTGTGCAATTAGTCGTTCGGGCCACTTAGCAAGCTGTAAGTAAGGAAAATATTTTCTTTAAAATTCTATGTATTCTAATAAAGATTTTCTACTTCATTCATAATCTAATAATTTTAGTCTGGGTTTTGGATTCCATTTTCTGTACTGAATAAATTGGAAAAAATTGTGAATTTATTGAGTGTAAGTCCGTATCCATATTTGCTCTATTTTTAATAAAACACGAATGATTTGCAGATGATATATCTAAAATTGAAGTAACATAGAGAAAGAATTACGGATAATCCACATTTTAATAATTTAATATTGATCCTAAGAATTTATGTGAATCTAATGAGAGAGAACTCGTGAGCAATCACGCTAAATTCTAGGTGACAAATAAAAATTGCTTGTGTATATCTTCACTACAAACTGGTTTCAAGACCATCCTTTGTTTACTTGCAGGTCTTAAAGTTCTTCTGATGTAGAAGTGCGAATTTGAATTCTTCCAAATCTTCAGGTCATTGTCTCGATTTACAGGTGGTTCAACTTTTTGCATAGTTAAATAGCAATGCGAGTTGTTCTGCAATGAATGAAACCAATATGCGACGGTCACTTTGCTGTGACAGTCACCAAAAACTCTTGATAACCTGTTCATTGTTCTACCTCACCTGGGATTATCACATTATCTAGTAATTACAGAATAATACCCGTTCCAGTGCCACCCTCGTAATAATGAAGTATTTCCTACACCATTTGCGCTGCATTTATTATTTACTCTGAATTATCAAATGGAAAACCAAGTAAACCACGACAATTTGGAAATATTAGCTTTGCAATTCCTGCGTTAAATATACTTGGTGGAGGAGGTCGTAACACATTGGGTACTGGGTCGTCAAGTGGAGGTGGTGGTGGTGGTGGAAATATTTTCGGACAAGCTACAGTGACAAGAACCATCGTCAGAACTGGTAATTTCAATAATGCTTAATGAATCCACGATTTCATAAAAAATTACATAAATTCAGTTTCAACGGTTGGACAAGGAGTTCCTCGCACATGTACGGCTGCGTTACCCGCTGCGTTGCCTGCTTGTCCTGGAAGACGTCGAAGAAGTGCTGATGGCAATGAAAATGAAAATGGTTCCGAAATACCATTAGAACCGTCGATGATTGTTGTACTGGGGACAACTAGTATAACGGACCAAATAGCTGTTTCACAGATACTAGGCTTGGATAAAACAAGTTCTGGTGAAAATGTTCATCCCGCCCAGATCACTACGTTCGGTGAGGAGGACCTGACGACAAAACTGTATCCATCGTACGAAGTTCCGGACAGTCTACTCGACGAATCAGGAGTCACGGAAGGAATAACTCAAAATCTTGATGGAAGTAGCGGTGTTCAGGTCTCCGAGTCTGTTGGAACCGATTCAGATGGTAGAGCAGGATTTAATTTTGCTGGAACTACGACCATAACATCAACCATATCAAGTACTTGATGAAATCTATTCATTTGTTAGATTGATTATTGGTCTCAGTACTAATATTAGTTTTTCTAAATTTATTTTCAGTTACAGCAGTAACATCATCGTATATATCAGGGCCAGCATCGGTAACGCTCACTGTCATGTACACCGGCTGTTCTGCTACAAGTTTCCCAGTGACTGGAACGCCCTGTTAAATAAGGACAGGAAATCCTCGAAATTATAAACCTGAAGATCACAGTGTTCGAAAGATTGTCGCTTTTAATAATAAGCACAAAAATGTCATCGTATTAAGTTCTGATTTTTGATTGCCAAATTAAAACCCAATTGGTTTGATCTACTATCATTTATCATCTCCTCAATTTTGAATGTAAACCGATGTCTTGCAAAAAAAAATAATAAAATATATTAATATATTAATAAAAATGAAAACTGACTCTTTCGTATCTCTATAATCTGTCAATTTGGTTCTGAATGAAGTGAAATCTACATGAACGTCGAAATTAAATCAATAAAATCTAATCCACTAGAAATTAATTTTTCTCCAGCATTATTGATGGGTGGGCATGAAGCCGAGCTCGAAAATACGCGGTGGTTTCCCCGTAAGACTCGTATGCTGGGGAAAGCTCTGGAATCTCTGGTTTGGCAAGGAAGCTTTAGCAGGTGATACAATCACTTCTATGGAGAGAAATATTTCCAAATTTATTAAAATATAAAAAAATATAATAATAATATAATAATAAAATATAAAATATAATTTTAAAATATTTTTCAAAATCTAAACAAAACGCCTTTAAAGAAGCTTAAATACATTGGTATCAGTTGTACTAACTAATGCAAAATTATGCTACGCATTTATTCTTAAACACAATCTGTGAGAGTCCGAGTTCTCTGAGTTCTCACTCTTGTCCACTCCCTATAGAACTTAGCATGACTGCATGTCAGCTGAGCAACGAGTCAACGTAT
>WJEZ01000093.1:0-49628 GCA_009869925.1 Thalassaphorura encarpata
TCCAAAATATATTTAGTCTAGTCAATAATAGTATTTTTAATGGATCATGTTTCACAAAGTGTCTCAATGAAAATTTGTTTCAATTTTAGATAAAAATAGATTGTTACTCTTGAAACGAGGATTCTTTGCCATAACCCATTTTCCTCAGTGCTCTTTGAATATCTTGATAAACACTCGCATCTTCTATCGTGGGTGGAATCTGAGAATTATGAAAAATTTAGGAAAAATTCTCTGCAACATTAATAATGCTAATCCTACCTTAATACATTTGTTATCCGCCATATCTGAAATGGTTTTTCTAGGTGTTTTTCCTGATCTCGTCCTGGGCAGTGCAATGACGGATGTTGATAATTTAAAGGCAGCTACAGGACCCACTGTTTGTCGTACAAGTTTAATTAGCTCTTGTTCAATCTGGCGCTCAGATACTTTTGTGCCTAAATTATAAAAAAAAGTTTATTAGAACTGCCTTATGGCGTGATTAGTTTGGGGAAAGACTATACCTGGTTTTTTGACATATAAAGCCAACGGTACTTGACCCTTGGTTGAGTCAGGAACTCCGATGACAACAGCGTCCGTGATTTCCGGATGTTCCAGCACAGCTTCCTCCAAAGCACCAGTTGAGATCCGATGTCCAGCGACATTGATGACATCGTCTACTCGTGACATGACATACACATATCCTAGGTCATCCTTATAGCCAGCATCCATTGTATCGTAGTATCCCTATATGTCAGCAACGAGTTAAAAATTAATAGTTGTGTTTAGGCCGAATATCATAACCATATCTCTCCTTAAACTTTTTTCTACATGTGCAAGTATGCACGAGCGATTTCTTCCAAGACGCATAACTTGGAAGGTCCTGTAAAATTGGGTTGTGATCTTAATATGATTAAAAGTTAAACTTTTCTCACAACATGTAAATTTTTTTCCTAGGAAATGAAAAGAAAGTAAAGTAGCGGAAGGAAAAGGAAAGGCTGAATGCGTATGTTGGAGGTGAAAGCATGTGCACTCCGTAACAGGGTGTAAGTCAAGTGTGCTTTGGATGAAGATGGAGTTGCAGAATTAAATTGCGAATATGTCAGAAGAGCAAACTGACAAACATTCTGGCAATGTGTTCCTCCTTATGGGTTTTCCCATTCTTCTTTCACTACTAAAATGAAAAACCAGACCTCAGCATTTGGGAACAATTATGGGGCAAACAGGGAAGCGAGTCCTTTCTTTTTATTTCTCCAAAGAAATAATCAACTCTTCCATGTGGAGGAAATGAATAAACAGAAAGACGTAAAAAAGAAAACCTCATGTCATACATTAAATTTTTATTCTCGTCATACACGTTCATGGGGTCTTGGACTCAATTAACAATTGTGTTATGTCCTATCCTATTTACCAGAGAAACTTGAGGCGTTTAATGTTTCCATGTCAGAGTCTCAAAAGACTGGACAAGGTGACTGGTCGTCCATTTGGAAAATGAAATGATAGGAATAAAAAATAGTGACTCACTGACATTTTCCTCATCACCAGACTTACGGCGACTGCTGCAGGAACAATGGGTTTATATTTTTGTATCTGCTGTTTTGTACTGCGTGCGTGTTCAAACAAATGGAAGCATTTAATCTGTCAGATCAAATAGAACCAGGAGTCATGGACATAAAATGAAATGGAGTCGACAGTCCCAATTGGCAATGGGGAATGGAATGGGACTAAAGGAGCAGACCTTAGATTACGTAGGACGAAATTCATACTTAGCTAACTCAGTCCAGGCCAGTCCTAAGCACTTAAACCAAACACCAGAAAATGAGAATAAAATAAAGAAGAGAACTCAACACTATTGAATTAAATGCAAAGAGAGTCTAAAGGATGGGCTAAAAGATTACATCGTCCAGAAAACTAGGTTTTATTGCAAATGCTTTCTCCTGACAACTTTCCTCGTTTTAACAACTGTATGACTTTTTTCCTTTTCCTTGCCTTCCAGGTTTTCAGGCAGAGACTCAAAACAACCTGTTGTATCATCAAATTCAATTCAACACAGTAGCATAGGAATTGAAAAGAAAACTCTAGACCTAGGAAAATCCTCTTGGCCGCTTCTGTGAAACCAATCGTGTGGAAAATTGGGTATAAATTTCTAAGAAAGTTTACTTGTAGAAGTTCTTGTCCAACTCAAAAATTTATCGAATTCACAATTTGCAAAGATGCGCTGAAAATGCTATCATTCATATTTTTGATATTCGAAAATTCTTAAGACTAACACTTCACTCTTCTTAGGACTTACTTGAAATTGAGAAAAATAAGAGGTTATGAAGAGATCATCAGATTTGTAGAGAGTGTCCATGAACCCAGGCGGCATTGGAAGTTTACAAACAATACGACCAAATTGTCCTTTTCCAGCAGGCTTCCCATTTTCTTTTAAGATCTCCACTAAAACCAAACCATCAAAAATTACAACTCAAGAGATCATTTTACAACTACGACTTAAAAAGTATTTTTAGAAATAGGTTTCTCCGAATGGTCTCAAAATTCGCGTGACTGCCTCTGAGATTAACAACCGTATCTGATTTAAACTGATACGACATGATGACGACCTCAACCCACTTGAATTATAAATCCTTAAAGTTATTTTGCGTTTGCCAAAAATGAAATGGGTGACCTAAATCAGGACAATTGTTCGCAGAGAGTAATAGTAACAGGGGCATAAAATCCTCACGCCTACGCCAAAGCTCATAAACTGTCAGGCAGTGAAAAAAGTTTTTTCCCTTCAAATTTGATCAAGATCCTTTACTAAAAAGATCATTCGAGAGAAAAACGGAAATAAAGGACTTCCTCTCATCCCATCCCTTCTTTTGGAATTTTGACGTAAGATCCATTACTCTGTCATGTCGTATAGTCGTTTTCTGAACAAGCTTCAATTTCTTGATACTTGAGCAAACTAGACTACGCGGAAAGAGAGCCTAGTTAGAAAATGGAGCATGCTGGATATACATATACATATACATGCCGGAGTGGAATAAATTGCAATACGAGGAAAAGCGAAAGTTTTTTGGCACGAGAATGAAGAATTAATAAGCTAAGTAACTGAATTGGAACAAAACATAAGATGATTTTCCCAAGGTCAAACGTTCAGTTTTCCCGCGTAGACATTTTTTGTGCAAGCATATTCTACTTTGGAGGTCATTGCCTATTTCTAAGAAATCTAATTATTTCATTTTACAAATTATTTCGTAGAAGTCGACCCTCGTGTTAAAATTCATGAAAATACAAAAATGAAAAGCCAAAATCTAAAGAGACGGAGATTGAGTACATAATGCTTCAATGCAAGGAAAAACCACCCAATTTTTAATTCACAGTTCTACTGGCTCAGATTGGTTTGCTAATTCTATTTTTGAATTTCGAATACCCATTTTAAAACTATTCTAGTGAGAAGCGCAGTGTATCAACCGAATTTAGAATCTTTTGATTATTAATAAAACAAGTAGCTGAACTCCGTCTCCAGTAAGTGAAGTAGATTTGGTTCACTGATGCTTCCAGAGTGGATCGATGTGATTCGAATTAGGGATGTGAATTAGGATATTTATTAGGTTGACTTTGACCACATTTACTATCCACTTAAATCAGAACATGTACCTTGCCTTTGCCTAGTGAACCCTTTGTATTTGTATTTTAGCGAATATCAAAGAGATTGAAGTAAATTTTAATGTTGATGAGGGGAGCACTTACGCTGGTAGCCAGGGAGAGGGAGACCTGCTGTTCCAGGCGGAGCATTCGGAGTTACTCCAAGACCCAAACAAGTTGCTGTAATCGGATGCCCACTCTCTGTTTGCCACCAATTATCCAGAACAGGAACCTGTTGGGCCAAAAAGCATATCAAACACGAAACGAAAAGAAATGAGAAAGAGTTGGATGAGGCTAGGCTAGACTAGACGGTAGAGCTCAATTTCCTCAACTTATCCAATTTCCTTACTCTGTCTAAAATCTCCCCACTGCCACATCACATCCTGGAACTCTGGGACCTATGTGATGCACGTATACGCCATGCTCTATAATGTAATGAAACAAATTCTTTCCTTCACTTTCTCTAGCATTCTTTACTTTTACCCTTTCATTTCTTACACGTTCTTTGAGCTAATTTGCTATTAGACTTGAGCAAACAAAAATTTACAAATTAAAAGAACGTGCAAAGAAGCTTAAAAGATTTCCCGAACCTGGAAAGATTTTTGAGCCCATTCCCTCGTTTCAGTATCACAATGTTCTCCAGCTACAAACAAAGCTCGCAACCTGTGGATTCAAATAACATGTTAGAACTCATATAAGAGACTTTCTTTCGTTTTCCATATTAAAAAACTGAAGGAATCATCTATTCTACGTATAATCTAATCTCAGTGTTTGATGGTAATATGATATCAACAAGTATTTCGTAATTTCCATTCTCCACGTTTCATTCCTTTAGGCAATTTCTCACCTTTTACCTCAAACCCAAGAGTTGGAAATAGTCTTTGAAATCAAATCACATCCAACTGTGGATGTGGTGTAAACAAATTCGTTCAACCGAACGGCATACGATACGAGTGCAGTATGCGTGGGGGCATATGGCATTTTGAATATACTACGTACAAGGAAATAAGAGGAAGGTAATGTAATGGAAGAATGAATATTAGAACTTACGATTTCCTAGAAAAGTCGGAGGCGTGAAGATTTTCTGGATCATCCCTACGAATTGCCCTTAGAGCCGTTGGAGCAGTGAACATCCCTTGGACTCCGTGTTCATGGACAACTCTGTCAAATTGGAAAATAATAATAATCGTAAATATGCAAAGAGAATCTAATAATCATAATCATTTGAATTGAAATGTATTTGACAAATCCTTTGTGCTAACAAGAGGATCGTTTACAACTCTCATTCATGGCTAGGTTTACGAGGACATAAAATAAAAGCAGGAGGGTTTAACCACATTAATCCCACCACACTCAACTCAAGAACTATTAGACCCAACTGCTTTACTTTCTTAATGAATTTTCCCCAAATGACTAGCAGCAACATGTTAATTTAATGGGCCAGTAGCACTTACTCAGTTGCAACTGCGAACATTGTACTTAATTCAATTCCAAGAACGCAATTGAATTATATTTAACAATATTCTACGTCATCTGGAAAGTTTAATTTTATTTTATTGAATAAATTTGTGAGCTACCTGTAGAATTGACCAGCAAATTGACCAGGTGTCCCCACAGGTTTTCCCTCGTACAAAATGGTTGTGAGCCCAAGGAGAAGCGGAGCATAGCAAATGTACGAATGTCCAACGACCCAACCTAAATCAGAAGCTGCCCACCAAATTTCTCCAGGTCGCATGCCGAACACATATTTCAAACTCCATGGAAGAACAACGCCATGACCTCCAGTTGAACGCAGTATTCCTTTGGGCATCCCTGAATATGCAAAATATAACATGCAAAACCTAATCGTCTAATATAATACGAAACCAACCTGTCGTGCCAGACGTGTGAATAATGTATAATGGATGATCTGAAGGCAATGAAACGCAATCTGTGTCGCGTGAAATCTTATCTACAGATTCAGCCCAGTCAAAATCTCGTCCTGCCCTCAAAGTGGCTCGGGTTTGTCCTGTCCTTTGATAAATCAAACATTGGATTTCGCACTCCACTTCAGAGGCTTTAATAGCTTCATCCAAAATCGGTTTGTACCTGTAATTTTATAAGTTTTAATGCATTTTCAACTTTCTTTGACCTCTAATTTTGTCGTGTCAGTGAACTCGTGGATAAAAGTGCAGGATATATGAAGTTAGAATCATGGGTGGAAATTTGACCTGTTCCCCTGCTAGACTTGCTTATACAGGAAAAACTTCTATGAACAAAATCGTCTTTTTAAAGTATTCAAAATCGGAGTTCACAAATGCTTGACAGAATATCACCAGCTAAATCTGAAAATAGCTAGATATTCCAGCTAAAGAGCTAAGTTTGAATATTTCAGGTGAAAGTGAGTGGGTTCAACCGGATCGGGTGTTCAACACTTGTACTTCAAACATTCTCTAATAATAAAACTTTTGTGTAAGATCCTTGTGAATTTTTAGCTAGGAAATACTTCTGTTCGTCCAAGAACTGCCATCACGTATGTGCTCTAAGTTCTGTATTTTAGCAAACTAAATGTTTATTTTAAAATGGAAAATCTCCTTTAGCGGTGATGTGAATTCAGTCATGTGTGGATGAATAAAATGACATCAGTTTTCCTCTGTTCTTACCAAACGATTCGATTGGGCTCAATTCCACAATTAGCCGAGAGGATGACTTTGGGTTGAATATGAGCAATTCTGGCTGCTAATTCCTTTGCCGCAAAACCGCCAAAGACAACACAGTGCGGAGCTCCGATTCTGGCACAAGCGAGCATCCCCACTGTGGCCTCAGGGATCATCGGCATATATATCAAAACACGATCTCCTTTCTTCACTCCCATTGAGACCAATTGAGCAGCCAATCTGGAGACCTTGGGAAATGACGGATCATGATTAGATAGCAACTATACTTGTTGTCACTCATTATATGTCTTCCCCAGGGTCATCATTAACCAAAAAATTATATTTCGCTCTTACATTTGCGCATAATGCAGATCAAGGAGCTGAAAATCTATTCTGCCATTTCTAATAACTACCGGATAAAACTAGTTTGCAAGATTTTCTGCAATTTGAATAAGAAAAAAGTTTAGAAAGAATGACAAAAGTTAGATTTCGGCAAGTCTAAAGGTTATTTTTATTTATAGTGGTAGAAATCGAGTTCTATGATGGAATCAGAAGAAAGTTAAATCCAAAACTTAAAAAGTCAAATGTAAACTTAAAAATGTCAAGTCAAGATTTATTTTTTGAGTGAAGTAAATTAGAGTGAATGAGTAGTTGAATTGAGTCAAGAAGTCAGTAGTCTCGTGTTTGCTTTCACTTCTCGTGAGGGAAAGTATAGTCTGACGTCACTTTTTGTGACGTGACTCTCTATCTTATTACATTTTTCTTAACTCTTTCATCCGCAAAGAAATCTAGGGAAAGAGGGCCTGAGCTAAAAGTTGCCCACGCATTTGCTTCCTTCCTTGGACTTCTATTTGTGACGCCATTCTCTTCTCACGTTGTCAGAACAAATTGCTACATCCACATAAGATTCTGCACTGTTCTTGGCTAAACTTTCTCAGGAATTCAGCATTCCAACTCATGAATGAGTAATAATTAATTCCAAATTTACTCTGGACTCGCTTTCCTCGCCAGTCTATATTTTTATAACCAATGCAATTTTCTAAATGCGGAATTTCAAAGAAGGCGTTAGCTTCCGGCGATTTGGCAAGCTGTAAAATTTAACCATGCATAAAATTTTCACTTAGAAATTAACTTTAACAATAAAAGTTTGAGCAACACTGGCATACTAAGACTAAACGAAAACGAAATGAAAAGCCGAGTTCAATTTTGACCTTAAGCAAGTAGCAAGACCTTGAGAATGGCTAATATTAACTATTTTGAAGTTAATAATAGGAGACTATATCATCCTAGAACTGAGAATCGCCCTAGGAACAAAGGACTAGGACACGTAAGGGCTGAGGAGGAGGATGAAGATAATTTGTCCTCTTCTCATTGCTCTCCCGTGTCGTACGTAATAAATGGGCTTGTGCCGGTTTAATATAGAATCTCTATCCTTACTACTTATTTGCACTGTTATGTTATTAGAATCCTTATTAATCTCTTGTGTATTCTCAAGATTCAATTGCGAACGAAGGTACCACCTGGAATGGATGGAGCATTGGGTCTAATTTTAGAGCATTGTACGTTCTAGCCTAGATTTGATCTAACGAATTGAACGTCAACACAATGGAACACACGTACTCTGCATTTGCACTCTACTACCTACGATACAGCGGAAACAATAACTTGTTGCCAACAGTCAGCTCTACCAAATTGTCTTTCATTCATAGGCGATACAGACCCACAAATTGATTGCTTCATTAGCTGGAGAACAAAATATTATGAGAACAGGAGTCAATTAAATTCCTTTGTAGTGTGGAAAGTGGAAGGTCCAATTTCACATAAATGTCAAATAATCTCGTGTGGTAGTCAAATGACTTTGAATTTGTTTACTTGGTTTGATTGCCTTTTGGATTTTGAGGAGGACGAGGATAAGTGAGCTCTATTAAAAATAAGATCGAGTCCCATTACGTTAAGCACTTCTAATCAACTAAACTAATTTTCTCATAGCTCAAAATTAGTGGTCTTTTAGAATGTGGGGTTAACTAATGATAATCGTTGGACCCTTGGCGATCTCAGAAAATTTCTTAACTAGCCCCACCCGGAAGAAAAATTTTCCATAATATTTTTACCTTGTGCTGCAATTCGCGATATGTGAATTTCGTTACAGTTTGTGTGACTGGGCTATCGTGAATGAGAGCGATTTTGTCTCCGTTTCCTTCGTCTACATGTCGATCCACGGCATTGTAACACAGATTCAACTCTCCTCCCTTGAACCTAAAGCAAAATTAATAAAATCAGCTCAATTCCGAGTTTTAGAGATTTTAATAAAAATTATTTAAATTTGTCATTACCATTTAGTTCTTGGGTAAGATTGTTTTTCCAATACTTTGTTAAACTTTTTGAACCAAACTAAATGCTCTGCAGCATCACCCCAGAATTCTTCAGGATTTGCAATGGCTTGAGCATATGCTTTTTGGTAATTAGGAGCCCCCGCAGTTCTCCACCTGGAAATATGAATGGATTCATCGTTCTTTTTATTAAATAAGTTTTCGATAAAGTTGTCAAAGTACAAATTAATATTTTTGCTATGCCGTACCTCACTGATACATGGAGATTACTAGGTGCATAAATTCTTTTCTGGGTTATTGACTCAATAAGAATTCCAGACCGCCACAAGTCCCCACTGAATTTCCACATTGTAAACACAAACACAACAAATGCACAAAATAATAATCTTGAAAAAATCTTTTCAGTTAATTTAAAAAGGACGGAACTGATGAGCTAGTTAGCTAAAACTACAAGGCCACGATACGGCATTGTGAATTTGCGAAAGAGGAAGGCAAAGTAGTAAAGTAAATGTTTACGACTATACAAATGCACAACATAGGCCTAGCAAAGCAAAGAAGAGAAGAACGGGTTAGATTATAGCAAAGCAAACTAGTGAGGGAACTACTACCGACTACTAGCAAAAAAAGCATTAGAACTCAAACTACGTTATATAATTATTTATATCCAATCCACTTGGACTGGTATGTCACGGCACGGACGCATTTCATTTCATTCATGGTATTGCTATGCATGTGCGTGCAAAAAAGCAAAAGCTAAGAAGAAACCAAACCACAAATTTTATCAGTCACTTTTAGAGTTAGTTAGTCAGTCAATGTGGCACTTGGCCATCAGTTCCGCTTTGTTTGGGCTGGTTGGTTAAGAATTCTATATTAGATTAATGAAGGACTTCAGGATGCGAAATATGTTATTGAATTCAATGAATTTTTCAAATGAATTTTGTGTGGGTGAAATTGCTGGACAAATTAAATCGGACATAAATGTCGAATTAACTAAAATGGGTTGGTTGAATAAAAGCCCAGGTCCCAGATTCAACCCGAGATTTAAATTTCGCTGTGATATCCCTTCGGTTCAAATTATCTTCATTCCGTATTAAGATTTGATCAAATATTCAATATTTTAATCAGTACTAGCAATTTTGCACAAGAAAATGTTTTCTTGGACGTAGACGGAGACGTAGATTGATTCATCATAATTCCCGTAACGTGGAAGTCCAATACAAGCCTACACGATAAGTTTCCTTTTTAGAAAGCCGGAATTAATCAATACGAGAAGATTGTCAACTGCCAGTCGGATGATTAGAGTAATTTAAATGGACGGCTAGATTGAAGTCATGTGGTTCTAACTACCTGTTATCTAAATACCTTATTCCGTCATGGCTTGTACAATATACAGTCAATTACGAGGAAATTGTGAGCAAGTAGTACGAATCAGTGAATTAGAATTCGATTTCATTTCTGGAAACCCAGGACAGGACGAAAACAGGAGTCATGTTGATTTGAAAGTTGAATACCCCGTCTGCCCTGAATTTCGACTTCTTGTATAATACTAAAGACAATGAGCTCACTATTAATGAAGTCGGAAAACGGAGAGAGTAACACAATTAAAAATAAATTCATTTCCGCCTTTGCAACTAGCGATTATTTGCCAGGATGGTCGAAGACCTCGTAACATCCGATTTGACTCCAGTCATTCCGAGCGACAATGATTCTAGAGTATCATTTAGTGCGTGGGGCAAAACATGGGAAGCATTATGTAGGTTTAATATTATTCCGACTTCCAAAAGGCCAAATTATAAACATATGAACTTTAGCGATGCAATTAAGAATTATTTGTACGCGTGGTTTCACATGACATAGTACATCATTTTAATAACTTAATAATGTCACCTTAGTGTGACATAATATGCTTAATTTTTCCATTTGCAACTTTTGAAATTAGTTTCTCAAATTATTGTTGACTCTATCAAGTGCTGAATTTTGCATAATTGTTAGTTGGGAAAATCTCCATAATTTGCTGGCACGTGTGTGCAATTTAACATAATTGGATTTCAACTATTCGCCGCGAATGCATTACGACTTATTACAAACGACTTGTATCAAATAAATGTGCACTAATCGATACGGTTGAATTGAATAGAATCCCAAACAAACCTAATGCAATTTCTCCTCATACAGCTTGTATTCAGGGAATTCTAAAAAACGCCTTGTTAATAATTTTACTCAATGTATCGACTTTATATTGTACTGTTGCTTGTAAGAAATTCTGACTCTACGTATCACGTTTTAACAAGTTATTTTCTATCCGTTTCATTGACAAATCACAAATTCAATTTCTAAAGTTGCAGAACCGAATTGAGGATGATGACAACGACGCAGTCTGAACGCTTAGGAGCATTTTATGCATAATATTTGTAGAAGATTAACTTGCCAGGTCAGTTGACCATAAAAACAGAAGCCACTGTCCGCTACGCACTTGATTCCACCGGATTAACAAATTGCGATTTCAGGATTCAGTTTTATTCACTTTTCCTATCCAAACTCCAACACTTTCTATCGGAGCTCACCTAATGGATATTTTTATAGGCTTGTATCTTCTGACTGATTAAAGTGCATTTAGAATTTGCCTTTCCGTGTAATCTTTGTACCACGTAGATATTTAAACAATAATAAAAAATCACATACTTATGGAAATGAAAGGTCAAGCTTCTCTCGTGATTACGAATGTGCAAGAAAAACAATATTGAGGAGGTCAACTCTAGCCTACAACGAGTAGCTTACGACGCAGTTATTGTTTATATAGTTTTCATCCATTTTCCACAATAAAAAATAAAACAATGAGCAAGTGAAGTGATTCTTTTGAAGAATTTGCATTTGAAATCTTCTGTAATCCTAAGCGTTTTCTAGGAAGTAGAATGCACTTTTCATTCTGGATCAGTTCCTGATGGTGACGTATGTAAATTAGGCTCTTGTAGAAGGCTAAATCCACAAAATGGAATCTAGGGCTTTGACTAGGCTAATTTGTCAAAGTGAACTCTGAATGCACTCTGTTACGGACGTGGGAGTTTATGCGGTCAGTTTGTGGATCGTTTATAACGTTTAGGAATTACGTGGTAGATCGTAGTCATAAGGTCCAAGGAAAATCGTTTGACATTATCTAGACACTGACGCTATTCCAAGTGGTCTGGTTGGAAAATCCCCACTGCCCAACATTCAAATCATGTTCAAACGGACAAATGCGGAGAACATTAGAACACTGTGTGGGCGCACAGGATTTCCAGATGAGTCAAATGACCCAATCGAATTGTCTTACGCAGTTTAGACGCAGGAATAATTTTAATGACATGTGGAATGGATTTTAATGCCAAAAAATATAAAATATCAAAAAACAATGGATTATTAATCGACTTGAACCCTCAGGCTCAGGATTTTCTTCACCAGTATTTCCGTATAGAGCTTATCCCTTTTAAAAAAATGAATTCCTTTTAAGAAATCATGTCAATCGTGTTTAAATCCTGCTTGTGGAATCTCTTTGCATGCATTGTCAGAGAGAAAAATGTTTCACCTTGGATTAGGATTAGGAGAGCCCCTTAAGGCGGCACTTATTTCCCCTTTCCATGTAATTTGGGATTTTAATAAAATAAATTGGGTTTATGTTATTAAAGTTGAGTGAGGTCTGGAGGGAATAGAGTACATGACGTGAGCAGAAGCCCTACGGATAGAGGTGACAATAATCCTACGTAAAGGTATGGAAACTGTTAAAACTACTAAAGGATTTTAGGTGGAGTTTGCTCCGGCGTCATGTTGTAACCATTTAATATTATTGTAAAGAAAATCCTGGAAAAGCCTCCTCCATGTTGTGTTGTGTGTGGTAGTGGAGTCGAATGGTGGAGTGAAAGTCAAAACTACCACGGTTTGGCTTGGCTTAACCCGTTTCGGGCGTTTCAGTCTTTCCGTATATAAATCCCGTCTTGAGCTCCATCCCTCTCCAATTTAGAACGGAAGATTGAAGAGAGAAAGTCAAAAGTAGCCTGAGCAAACTCAACCTTACAGATTACCCCTTACCATCTCACAAAACATACACGAAAACATCACTCTTAACACACAAGTGGGGTCTAAAACCAAACCAAAAATCTACTTTGGGATTCTCGCCCTTTGATTCTTCGAACACAAAAAAAAAAGCAAAAAAACTACCCTTTTACTTTACGTACCTTCGGCCAACCAAATCGGTGAGTTTTTCATACTTTCTTTTTTTTACTTCTTTGTGCTAGGGCAAAGTTTGCTAAGAATTTAAGACGCGAAGTTTAGAAAATTTGTAGAACTAGCATATGTATAACTTCAGTAAGTTTTAGAAAATCGTTAGATGTTCTTTAGGTTTTAAAATATTCAACTAGTTAAATAAAACTTCCGGCCTGCGGTCTGTGATTCATGCAACTCCCACCACAACGTGCAACTGCCTTCCGGTGTGGAGGGATGAATAGACCCAATTCTCATTTACTATTTATCTTTCATCTCTATAGGGAAAAGTAAATTTGACAGAGACTGTGAAAGAGATTTAACACTTGCAATGCATAGCATTTTGCAATACATCCGCATCCACGACTAAGTTTTGCTTTCGTTCAGTTCTTCGTACTACTAATTTAACAGTAGAGAGGAAGGTAAATGTTACAATACCGACCTTTCTATAGAGCTAATTATACGTGGTAAAATTCTAACTATAATTATTTTTTTCGCCAACAACATCATTATCTGTCCAACTCTTGCAAAAATACCAAAAGGCTAGACAAATTATTTGTAAATAACAAATCCACTCATTTGGAAAGATTTGGGTTGTGAAATTTAGTCATGTCTGCGAATATTTGACGCCTGAGGAAACCCTAGGAAGTAGTACGTGTAAAATGTGAAGGAGTGAAAGCAAACACCTGTTGGGCTAGACTAGGCACGGCATTTTCAGCTCAATCTAAAATTCACTCTTCTCTTTAATTTCCTTTCCTTTCTTATTTCCTTTGACAAATCAACTTCCCACTGCTCTCACTTCCATATAGACTAATGTTCGTTAATAGGCATCTCTAGAAAATTACTAATCAAGTCGTCTGATGAAGGATCGGTGTCCTTGCAAAAACAATTTGTCTTCAAGGGATACAAAAGATCCAAAGATTGTTTAAATAAATAGTGGGGTAGTAGAAAGAAAAACAAGTCGAGGCTAGACCAGGCGTTTATTTATGAGTTCAAAGGAGGGAATGGGTATCACTGTGTCAGGTCATGATTGTCTACCCATGTTTTCATTCCATAGCCTTTAATGAAAGCTGAAAACCCATTAACAATTGGTAATTTATAGCCTTGCTAGACCAGCAGCTCTATTTGGAAGAATCTTCAAGAGCGAAAATTGAGCGGAAAGGGGAATAAAAGCAAATACATTTTGCTTTTACCTTTCCGATACTGTGTGCTAGGGTGAAAATTTAAGTGGACGTAATAAATTCTTCCATCCGAGCTATTTTGAGCCTAATATTCTTGAAATAGACACATAGGCGTTAACTATACTAGAAGTCAAGTTCCAAAATGCTTTAGATTTTTAATACTTTAATCAAATCTTGGAGGATAAAGACTTTTTCTTATTAATTTTTTGATAGCAAGGACAAGAATCTTGAGAAATTCAAATAAACAACATTGGTTGCATAACAAAACTGACCTTTTTCCTTCGACATGATATTTTCACCTTCTACTCAATGTCAGTGAAAACGAGTTAAGTCAACTTTCCTCCAGGAAGCGGAAACCGGAAAAGTGGTCGTGTTTCGTTTGCGATCTGAATGAGGATGCGGAAATTGGTTTACCTCCTTTCCTCCACACGGAACCTTATTTTAAGATTTTCTTCAGAACTATTTATTTTTCATTCCACCCCGCAACCACACGTCATCCTATGCAATATTTTCCCGTGTATGATGAGGAAATATTGCGACATGAGTTTCCACATAACAAAACTTTGAGTCGAAGAAACCCTAGTTGGCTATGGTTAATCATAGTGGCACATATATTAATAATTGGGCCCAACATTTTATTCAATGTTTACTCATACCGTTCTCTTGCATCACGACCAATTTAATGAACGAATTAAAATTTTCAATAATATTTTTCATTCCGCCGGATGCGGATGTACCTTGTAAATTCCAAATTTAATTGTGGGATTTCCAACCATCCTGAAGTTGAAAATTCATTCATTCGCCCAAAAGTTTATTTTAATCTCGGACCCACTTGACCAACTCCTACGCGAATGATGTTGACAAACTTAATTCGTTTGAACGCTAATAGAAATATCAAAGCCACAAAATTAGATAGAATTAGAGCTTAATTAAATTATGACGACGGACTCTTATTATTCCGGTACCCACAAAGAATCAGTCACCCAGTTCCATTCTGGATTCGTTTGATCTTATGACCCAAATGACCTCAATAATAAATTTCCCAGGCGTGTAGGAGATTAGAAATTCAATTCATGACGTCAATTTTTCTGGACTTTTCAAAGTGCGTTCATAAGATGCAAATAAAAAAATCTTTTAAAGAAATGAGTCAGAACCACAATGACAGATGCGTCGCTAGCATTAGGTGTGACGTCGTAAGTTAATCTCTGCTAGTTAGAACTGCGTGTGAAATTGACCACTTGAGCTGTTAAGTGTAGCACGTTGATCTGATCTGTCAACGCATTACGTAATTAAAACGTAGGAATGGTACTTGCCACTTATGTATAAATGAAAAATATTTCAATAAGTTCATTCAGTCTCTTAGCAGGATAAACACATCGCGCATCAAATTTTGACGATAAATTCTAATTTTATTTCAACTCAGTCAGTGTGAGTGTCTGGATAAATTGCGAGTAAAATTGAAAAGAAATAGACTTTGCTTTCACAAGGAAATTTTTAAAAGGTAAATCTCAGTTAAGTTAAGCAAGATACCTCTTGTGTGGGAGTTGTGAGTAAAAATGGTTCGATGCTCTATAAGCCCCAAACGTGCGTGACTTATATTCGCAAATGTGACTTTTTTTAGCCTCATAAGTTTCAATTTTAATCCAGAAAACGTGTGAATGATCACGATTCTACTAAGCAAAGTTCATCGATTTTTAAAGGACAAAAGCTCCTTGTTACAAATCCTTCATTTTAATTATAAGGATTTATTTTTACAGACTTTGAGAGAAAATGAAGCAGTCAACAATAATGTGTTGTGTGGTGGCGATGCTCGCAGTTCTCCTCGTGGAGCAAGTATTCTCGATGCCTGCAGAAGGAATGCCTCAATGTGACCCAGAGTATCTTCAGCAAGTTGACAGTCCAAAAATCAGAAAGATTTGCAATTTCCTGGAAAAATACGCCAATGCCATGCAACAGTATAAAGAAGGTAATGATTTTTATTCTATAGTTTTGCCATAATTTAAGTCTACTACTGAACTTGTTTAAAAATAAGTGCATCTGTTGCATTTGTCTTGAGTTTAGTTTAGTTTAGTTTTGGCTGGCATAATTGAACTTTGCGTATCTAATCTGATTAGGAAATAAGAAAGATTAGTTTGGAATGAGACAAATTTTTTCAATTTCGGCAAAAGCAAAACCTTAAACTTCATTTTGCGTCACACCCATATAGTACTATGAGAAAAAACTTTATAAATTTATAGAAATGTGCCTCTGTATTTCTGGGAGGGCCCTGACGTTAAGTTTTATTAGCAAAACTGAATCCGTAGTATTGTATTGTGAGTAAGATGCACGCGTTGGCCTGGCCTGGAGTAAACAATTCCTTGTAGAATGAATCGAGGGTGGAAAAAAGTTCAGTTTGAGTTAACTCAAACTGAACTAGAGCAAAGGCAAAAAATATATGAAGAACCAAATCACAAAAAAGCTCAAAAAATACTCTGTCGCTTTCTCCTTTCTTCCGAGACACCCACACTTTGTTTTCCACAAACTTTTTCCTTTTCTCGCCAGTGCTTATGCTGCAATGCAAACTGAATCTGAGCTTTGGCTTTGTTTGCAACTCAAGGAGGTAAAAATATATTTGTTACACACAACTCAGCTCGGGCACAAGGGAATCAGTAGTGCGTGAAGCAATGGCACTTATTCTAATGCAAAAATTGGGGCGAAGTGTTCCGTATGAATGCAGGTTAAGACCCTCGAGTCTTTATTTGTAGCCCTAGCCAAGCATACATTTTTAGAATTTATTTTAAAACCAAACATTTAGATTACTTGCTCAGTTCAGTTCGTTGCACGTGTAGTGAAACCATTTTTAGAAGGTAATTTATTTATTATAGTACAAATTCTTAATATTAAACCAACCCCGCAGTTAAGTTCCGCCACATGCATCTCAATTAATATTGAATGACTTAGAAAAGTCTCCGATTATAAATTACGTCGTATGTGTCTATAGATAAGAGTTAGGGCATGGCGAAGACAACATCTCCGAGATCTGAGCTTATATCTTGTACGTATAAATTTTGCAAAGATCCTATGGAGTGATCCATCTCAGATTTCTAAGCAGTAGCAGGGTCGAATGAAACATGTCAGGCTAATAAGATGTTGGCTCAAGTAAATGACGCCCTGTTTCATTTTAGGATTTCTTGCAGAGAATCCTTTGGGGATGATGGAAAATGGCGTAAAACGGCAAGACGTGGATCACGTATTCCTACGATTTGGAAGACGACGTCGTTGAGAAAATGTCTAACTACGAAGGCTCCTGACTTGTTCCAGACTTCAAAGGAACTCACTACCACTTTTACATTTTTTATTCCCACTTCAGTTTCTTCAATTGGTGCAAAAATCCAACTTCACAAAGGACGAAGATATTATGAGTTTTTTTAATCTTTTTTATTGGGAATTCTTTCCTTTTTCTCTCTTTTTCATTTCCGCACCCATTGTTAAATTCTCTTGTGACTATTCGTAGAATATTAAAATCCAACTAACACTTTTTCCTGCACATGTATTTTGTAAACTCATTGACTGAGATGGGAATGACGAATGACGAGACGATCCACAGGACAAACCACCTCTGGATTTAACCAGTATTAAATTTAAATTCAATGTACATTTTACATCATGCACTGCACTTGCAAGGAATTTTTTGTGTAACCTACTTTGTAAATAGCTATTAAAGAAAAAACAACCTTATTTATTTTTATTTTGTGAAATCTATTAATTTTGTAGTAGAATTATTTTTTTTAGTATAATTAATAATTAGGGTTTAAAAACATCATTTATGATATTAAATTAATTTACTGTGCGAATCTCAGCATTATTTATTTCTTATACTCTAAAAGTTGACTGCGAGTGACAATCGAGAAGAAAACGGACCTGGGTTGTTTAATTTTGATCTCATAATTTGATATCCTCTTCGATCCTTTGAACAAAATTTATTTTTACCCTCAACGGACGAGGACAGAGTCTAGCCTCACCACCAAAAATACATCGGAACTATTAATTGTACTTAAAAAATATACAATAGCATGTAAATATTGAGGTGTGTATTACTAAACTAAAATAGATTCTCAAGTTTCAGTGGATTTATGGGGTTCTTGTTGTGGACCTTGTGGCTTTTCCTCAAGATGAGCACAAGGGCACCCTAAAAACGTTATTGTACGTACTAACCTACCACTAATTAATATATAAATTAATATACGTTCTAATCAATGTATTGTATTTTACTTAGTTTCTTTTGCGGTTAAGATGCTGTTGATGTTGTTGTAAGTGTTTCAATTTATTTGTGCACTGGTCACTTCTTTATACAGAAAAAATTTATTCATCAACTACTAAAATTGTCTTGGCAGATGGGTTGTTCCCAAATTTGCCTAATTTTATTTTTATCAAGTCATTTGTAGTGGTTCTGCATCATCTTTTTAATTGCCCAATTCTTTGTACAATTGTTTATTTTTTACGTGGGATTTTCCTATTGCATTAAAATTATCTGGCTAAATTAGAAGAAGCTATGAAGCAGAGCATGTGTTTAATAAATCCATCATTACTCTTAACACAGTAAATTCATTCGTGCACTCTAAGCAGGTAATTAATTCATTATTTAATTAATTAGAAGGAAATAAAGTCAGTGCTATTGCAAAATTCAGTTTTATGAAACCGTTTCATGTATGTTCAATTCATTCGCAAGATTCCTGATCGTTTTTTTTAATTTGTCACCAAGGCTCAAAGAGAAAGTCGTTTTCGGTATTGAGTTCAGTTTCCACCGTTAGAAAAACAACAGGAGAGGAAACTTGAGGGCAATTAAATGACGCAGCTGACCCATCCAAAGGTATTTAGAATTGAGGAAAGCCAGAGTCAAATTTGAAATCTGTGGGAGAAAGTCACATAAATGTGAAAAAATGTTGAGCCGAGTTCATTATTTGTAAGGGAAAGCACGTCTACGGAATCAAAACAATCCTTCTGGCTATTTGGCCAACAAGTCGGAGCAGCATCAGCAGGTCACAAATAATTAAGAAACCCTTTCTGCCTTCTGCGATTCTCTCTTCTGTGGGAAGAAAAAAAAAGAGATCGACGCTTTTGGTAGACTGTAACGGGGGAAATATAATGAGAAGTGTCCAATTTCAAGAAACTCCCAGCACTGTTGACACAGTGACGTGACTCTGACTCTATAAAAATAATATTACAAGTCTCAAAAATGCCTTGAGCTGAGAGTTCAACTGTTCAACTATGTTTATTGCAAAGAGAAGAGGGAAACGAGGAAGAAAAGTTGAGAAAATTGGCATTTCCACTGTGCTTAACACACTTCTCCATACTTGGGACCAATTTAATGTTTCTGGCCTTGACGGTATTCAGTGAGAAACCTAGCAACGGCAATTGCTACTCCAGTCAAATTATCTTCAGGTGGAATAGATTTATAGACTAGTTTTAACTTGTTGAAACTGAACAGTAGTATAATTTTGTAATTATTCGGCCTTAAATTGACAAATTTGCCTAGGTTGTGGAACATCATAAACTAACAATGAACTTTGATCATTTTTGATAAAATCTAAAGACAAATCCAAAATACGTACTTGGGTATTATTCTAGTGCGCATTTGAAGTCAGACATAAGTACGAAAGCTTGAGTACTAGATTTTATGACTATTGATTTCACCCTTTGTCGATTGAATATATAAAATAGTTGGGTACTCCTGACCTGAATCTAAAAAACACGACGGTTGGCAACGGCGATGCTGTCTGAGTGGTTGTCAAGATTGCAAAGTTCAAATCTTAATACAGAGTTCACTTTATACCTCTCAATTCCACACATTCAGAATTTGTAATGAGATAAATTATGAAAACTCGTTCAGAGTTCGACAGTAAAAAAACATATCTCTGAGAAACACACTCAACTTTAAAGCTTGTTTCGATACGCCACCGGAAAAATTGCGCAGCTCGAAATATTTTGTAATTTTATACGCACGCCAAATATAAGTCAGCTCCACATTAACAGCAAAATTTTGAAAATTGTTGGTGCAATCCGATTTTTGTAAAATAGTATAACATGTTTATTTCAAATTCACTAAACCCGTATAACAAAATTTCACTCTAATGGAGATTTCAAGTAAGAACTGATAATATAGGTATAAAAAAGTGGAAATAAAATAAAATAACTTCTCAAAACTTTCCGAACAATAATAAACTAAAGTGCTCTGGTCAACTGAAACTGAAAAAATATGCTAAGTGCAACATTGTAAAAGATAAAATTAGCCGTTCATATAGTCTGGGACATCAAAACGCCATTTCGCAATGTGTCATATCCATTCGTAGAGTTTAACGAAAAAGACACAACTGCGAAGTAAGAATTTTCATCCTTGCATGAATAAATGTCTAAAAGTGAAACGATGTCTTGGAATTCTAGTCGAACCGTACGTAATATTAAAAAACACACAAGTTCCTCGAACCTAATTTCTATTTACCCATTCCGTTCTTATTTTTCCTTACTACACACACTGACATCAAATAAATGAAAATGTTCTTTCACTCTCCAAAGACATAAAAACAAGACGTAAAATCATTTTACTGTGCCCAAAGAACTTCTCGCTTTTATGAAAATAATTGACACAAAGAAATTTCAACTCACATTTGCTTTATTTGCTCACATTTTCTTAGTAGTTCATTTTCAGTTTATTTGTACCTTAATTATTAGCACATATGGACTGGGTATATTAGATTTTCAAAGGAAAGGAATAATTAATAAGTACGTAAGTAGGAACATTGGAAGACTCAAAAATTATATAATACATATAAGTACAAAATTAATACAAAGAATTATATGATGGAGCATTTCGACTAGTCTTATAATTCAGCATTAGGTCTCGCTGGCAGAAAATTTTAAGTACGCGAAATGACTACAAACATTTGGGCAGTTCAAAAATTCAAACGTAGAAACTAATTAACTTATAAATAAATGGGTTAAATAAGGCAAATTTTACACGTGTGATCAGGGTTATTGCAAATAAGGCAAATAAGTTTCTAGTATTACGCCAACCAATTCTAATATTTTAGGTCAACCTAAAATGTTGAGCGACGTTTTAAATTTGCTTCAAGCAATTTTCGAGCAGCTCTTTACAACAAATAATGAATGAGTCTTATCTTCCGAATGAATCCTCTAACCCTTAACTATTTTTCATTAAAAATAGTTCAAAGAAATATTCATTCCATTCCAGAGTACAACAATATAATTATTTCATTCGTGAAGACGGTTCAAATATTCAATCATCACAAACTTGGACCATTCAAATCAAAACAGCAAGGACTATTAACCTCTTCCATATACTTTCTCCACTTTTTTAAACTTATATGCAAACATAGTTGTC
This sequence comes from Thalassaphorura encarpata, assembly GCA_009869925.1. NCBI lineage: Eukaryota > Metazoa > Arthropoda > Collembola > Poduromorpha > Onychiuridae > Thalassaphorura > Thalassaphorura encarpata. Next base: position 21,365 of record WJEZ01000093.1, read on the forward strand.
ATTGTACATTAGAGTACTTTGGTTATTTGGTACTTTTTCATTAACTTCTTAAAATGCCCTAAGTACGATTGACGGCAGTTTGAATTCGTGCTTTAGCCCAAACACATGGGTAGAAGAATTCTTATGCACCAATTCTAGACGACAAATAATACTGAAAAGTCAGGATAAGGACATGATACCGATACATGGCATACTAATAAATTAAACACATTCAATCCATAAATGCATCTGGATTAAGGAACTTTAAATGCTGAAGTAATACAGAATAAATTCAAAAAGTTAAGTTCGCCTTTTGATACTTAAGGGTTAGTGCGTGGACCCTCTGCTGTTTCATCCTGGTTGATTGGGGTAATAAACACGGCGTCACCTCCTATGTTAATTAGGCATTGACCCTGTAAAGAAAAATGATTAAAATTGACTTCTCAGTCAGACTAAATATTCAAGCAATGGAAGAATGTAAGCATAAATGGGGGGCAGTGTGAAATAGTCCTAAATTCTATATCAGGCGCAACCATCACATGACTGAAAATTCAAAAGTTCCTATTTTGAGTTAAATTGATTCAACATGGCTTCCGGCAAGCTCCGAATTTTGCTGCTATTAAAACTCCTAGTAATTAAATGTCTCACATCAATGTGGCTTTTGTAGCTATGTACTCAATGTAGCCTTTGGAAGATTTAAATGTTGATAAGTCTGCTATGCGCTCTTAGAATATGTCAATCCCACTCACTTCTGCCAAATAATTAATTTTATAAGAGACTGGAGCTAACATCATACTACAAACAAATGGAAAATCTATGTAATTTCACTAAACCGCAACCGAATTTGATTTAATTGCAATTCCCATGTGCAGCCGCGATACCACTTTCCGGCCAAAATCGTTTATTGCGGTTTAGCCCTCAAGCTCAAGAGTCGGGACTGACAAATTCGTTCTACTGAACTTTAAGCCAAATTGGATTTGAATTTCTGGTCCGTGAAAGTGTTAAATAATATACGAATTGGTTGAGTTGAATAATCAACATTCTCTTGAACTTTATTTTACAAAATCCTCTGAAGGAGAAAGTGGGCAGCAGCAAAGCAAGAGCGCTCATGTGAAAGACATGCACCTAGGATACACGGTATAAAAGCCAATTTGTATGTAAACGAGTGATATTTTGGTCCAAGAAGATAACATTTTAACATTTCAGATAAAGGGTTGAGCAAGGAGTAAATAGGCTCATTATTTCCCCTCACTTTTCCTTTTCATTTTCCTTCAGAAGAGGAGAATAATGGAGAGCGAGAGTTTATTTTCTTTCCGCACGCCCAACTCCGTTCTTACGCTAGTCCGTCAGAATATAAAACAATTGCATTAAAAGAAGGGTCGAGCCGGGGCAAAAGAGTAGAAAGCGGAAAGGTGGCTTAAGTCAACAAGGTGCTAAACCAAGTCAAGCCAACATAATAAATAAATAGAACTGCGTTGAAGTGAAAAGCCGAAGGGGAAAGTGGGAGAAAGCGTGTGAAAACTCACTTGATTCTTATGAGGATTGTGGAGGAGGGAAAGATCATTCAGGAAGTACGACACAAGAGCATTTCCTCCCAGAGCCGCAACATGAGCCCTCAACACGGTCATTACTTCCACAATTAAATTGTGCACAAACCCGGTCGGTCCGCCCATCTGGAAATCCACAGACAACGTCAAATGTCAAAACTTATGAAACCAGGCATTCAGACTCAATTCATTTGCTCAACACAATCATACTCTGACTACAATCCGCCTACTCAAAATACTTTCTAATAAAAACTTTTCTATTGTTACAAATCTAGGGCAGAAGGAAACAGTCAATTCGCTTAGTCATATCCGATAAATTCTACGAAAAATGGAACCGTACGGGAAAAGTTCTAGCGTTAAAACCTTTCAATTTTTACAATTCAAGTTAAACGATAATTTATCCCTTTATTCTTAGTACACGCTAAAATATCACTTTGACAATAAGTTTCCACATGAAGTGAAACTAAATTTACAATTAACTTTTACATGAGAACTTCCTACACCCACTCTTCAACACATGCATGCAACATACACAAAACTGGATTACGCACTTACCTCTTTCATGCTGGTAGTCTCACGAATGAAGAAAAAATTTAAATTCCCCAAATATTTTTCAATATGATACCCTGGGATATGAGAGAGAGTAGTCATCTCAATAACATAGCTTCCTTTGCTGCTTGACTGTAAATAAAAAATCAACATGTGGATTATTTTAGCCTCATAATTTAAAACAACAGCTTTTCATTCCTAAGATGAGGGCGGGGGCAAACATCAGCAGCAGAATTATTCCGTTCCAAGTAAAATTGAATGAAAAGAAAGCAAAGCACAAAGGAACAGAGTCCTCAAAAGGAAGATAAGAAAGTTGAAGGAAAGGAAAAGGAGACCCGCCTCGTTCCTTCGTTTTACCAATGTTCTAAGTCATGAGTTGATGTAGATGTAGCCCTTGTCTTAAATACTTGCAAAACTAAACTAAACTTTCCATTTCCACTTAGAAACTAGGGGAATGAAATAAGGCAATGAATAAAATCTTAGAACCTTTGCATCAATTACCACGGTTGAGAGAGCGAGAAAATTACCCCTTGGACTTTCTCCTTTACAAGAAGAGAGAATAGAGATACTACTAGTATGCGGGGTTAGAAAATATAAAGGTGAAAGGAAGTTTCATTTTAAAATTATTAAAACTGTAAATGTATTTCTTCCTTTGAAACGCCCATGCGAGGGCGAGGGCAAGCGACTTGAGTAGTATTCCAATAAAGCAGGTTGAATATGAAAAACAAAAATCAAATCAAATCAGAAAAATATATTATTGGGACACAAAAGCATCTTTTATATTTGATAAAGAGCATGTGACACTTTCTTTGAAGGAACAGGATCATTTGATCAGAAAATTGCACGTAATATATTAAAAAGTGAGGACAAAAGCTGAGCATTTTCATGAAACATAGTCAATGAAAACTTCCTTTAGAGAGCTAAGGTTCAAAGTACAAGGTTCATCTATAAAAAAAGAAACTTACAGGGGATTTGAAGACTGTTTTGGAGAGAGGTGGAACAACAGCAGGCATATTCAGATTTGGAGGTATCGCAACGGGGATTTGAGGAGAGACAGAAAGTCTGTATCGATGTATAGGGGATGTGGACGAAGACGCCGTAGAAGCAAAAGTTGGATCAACTGATGCTGAATTTGAATTTTTCGCTTCAACGAGATTTGGAATCGGGATTGAACTGCTGCTCTTATTAGTCCCTCCTTCATTTGACATTTTGAGAGAATCTACCATGGCAGAACCACCTAGGTGAATCGAGTTGATGTGACCAATAGTTCCTTCCGTTGACTCAACAGAATGATTAGCATCTCCACTTGGAGTTGGAGAAACTCCAGCAATGATTGGGACTGGAGCTAAAGGCATATGGGCAGATTTTGTCACATTCTTCCCATTTGCAGAATACCCAACACTCTCCAAATTGAAGATCAACTCTGGCTCATCCACGGATTCCCCTATATTTCCCACAAATCATGAACATCAAACAAATTCCTTTTGTAGCTCAAATCCTACAACCAACTGTGGAGCTTTATTTGATCCTTTCGGCGTAGCATAGAATTGTTTAAATACTTTACGTGTGGTTCTTTGGGTCAGCTCTTTCCTACTCATTTGCACTTTGTGTATTTACTTTGACTCTGACTGACATTACCACAAGTGCAAAATGAAGGTTAAATCTTGAGACGGTAATTACATTTCACCGCCACCGCAGTTGCATTGCTCTTAAAGTCAAGTCGAGGACCTTTTGCTAAAATCTAGTATTAGCTAGTTGCTAGTTAAATAATAACTAAATAATAAGGGCAATGTAAAATTCATTAATCAAAATCCGTTTGAGAGTGAGGGCAACAAAACAAATATCAGGCAGAGCTTGTATATTCAAAGTACCTAATCAAGCTCGATATACCTAACTACTCATTACCCATAAAACTGCGACAACTCTGGCAATCAAATTCTGTCCATACCTTAGAACTGTATTTAGGAACTTGTGCTTAATTCTCAATATAGGCATATACCCACTTTCTTTACTTTCTCTGTGGAATAGAGCGTCAGGTGTTAAATACAATTAATTAAAAAAATACTGACGCGCTAACGTCGAGCCTCTGACCACACTGCGCTGAGTTAAAATGCATGTTCAAACTTTTTTAATTTATTAAATTAAAGAATTTGACTTACGTTTGCCCTTCATTGAGCCCGAAGGAATTGGTGATGGCTGAGCGGCTGCGCTGCATTTTTGTGCTAATCCAAACGCCGTCCCTGTGAAGAATATTAATTGGATTAAAACTGTAATTAAAACTCAGAGAATTCCAACACAAGAGAAACCTAATGCAGTGAAAACTTCAAGACTAGGTAAGCCCTTATTACAACCTTGACATTAGGGAATTCCTATTTGGACGAAAACTACTGTATTCTTACTAGAGTCAATAAGTTTTATTCCTCCCATTCCTCCAATAAACAATCATCTTTCATAGTACACTAGGGAAATACAATAAATTACTTGTAAACGGTAAACTTTTTAGATTCAATTATGGAGTGGAAATTACGAGGGACTTATGTGCGTCAATAAATGTATTAAACGATTTGGGCTTGAAATGAAATGGGCAACTAGAACTGTTTTTATAAATCCTTGCACTCTCTCAAGGTGATCCAAACAATTTAGCAATTTGAATGAAAATAGTTTTACCTGTGATAGAAAGTTGCATTTCATCGGAATCTGGGAGTTCCAAATGAAAACGAAGTTTGTTCACAATGCACGGTTGTACATTTCGAAGTTTAAACGAAATGGCCTGTTAATATTTAGACACTTATCAAATCAGAAGGCGGCAGGTGGTAAAAATCGTTGCCAAAATTGCTCTGGAATCCTTACCCGCATTATTCTATCAAATTGGCAAGACAATTGACGGAGAGTGAGATTTGGTAGACGGCATCGCCAGACTTGAGTAAACATTTGCTGACTGACAATAACAGCATCCTCGTAATCCAGAACGGTGTCCATACTATTCATGTCACATCCAGTTGGTGAACATGGGTCAATAAGGTCGGAGATTATCTCAATATCTTCTGTGTCATCGACCTGAACATACGTACGCATACAAGAACGAAAACCCTTTTTGAGAAATTGAGATTTTTCTTACCTCTAGCACATAAGTATCTTTATTGCCAGTAGCTAGATTTAAGCAAGGAAGAATTTCTTCGTCTTCCTCCTCCTCAGTTTCTTGAGCATCCCCATTTCCATTATGTAACTAAATTCAGAAAACACAAAATATTTTGTTAAAACTGGAACTGGAGCCTCGGACAGAATTGAGACTATCAGACACAATTAGATGATGAATTAATACCTTGGCGAAAGGACTGACGTTAATCATATAGTAAATCTTGTTCCGTTCGAAAGTATCTTTTACTACATTTTGAAACTGAACAACTTTTTGTGTGTCGGTTTTTGTATTCCACTGCGATGATTTTTGGCAGGTCAGGGGGGCGAAGTCCAGCTAAACACATTGCTGTTCCAGTCGCAACTCCAATTATCATTTTGTCACCCAAACAAATCTGAACCTAAGAAATTTAGTGCATTATAAATTAGGAATAAATATTGGTAAGCCCATACCCATAGACTTAAATTAGCTTACTCTCAAGCAAAATATAGCATTCATCCCCCTGACTTTTAGTTTGTTAATGAGTCGACGATGAAGTTCATATTCAACAAAAGGAAGGCTATCAGATACTTCATTTGCAATCATTTCTCCCTTTCCTTCCTTTTTGGGTCGACATATCTGAGCTTGAATCAGACTTATTTTATCCACAAATGGGGATGTTTGGAGGGAGTTCCACAGTAGCTAGCAACAGATCCGGAACTCGCCCCTTTCTGTAAAATAAGAAATACCGAAACAGTGACACTACTGTCCAAAACAAAAATTCAGAATACGAAATTGTGAAGGTACTTACTTGCATATACCACATCTACTCATTTGAACTGGAAATGGGACACTAAAATCTTCATAAGGAGTGTGAGTAAGTGAGCAGTTCAATTCACAACCTTCGAACCAAGTTGTACCACCGGACTGTTCGACTGGAGGAACATTTGGCTGTGAGCCCTTCGAAACAGAAAGAAAAAAATATTTAGCACAAAACCAACTTTGTGAAATAAATATCCAAGTTTACATTTTGATGCGTAGGAGGGTTTTCCACTTTAGCCACCGGCACTTTTCCTGATTTTTCCTTTGTTCCTTTATGCTGTCGGGATTCTGGGACAGGCCCAACATGTGGTTTATTGAGATTGGGTTCAGTGGAACTCATGTCACCCAAGACTGCAGAATTAACAACGGCGGCAGTACCGGCAGCACTCAAAATACATACATCGTCACTAAATAAAAAATTCAATTGAACAATTAAATTGGAATGAATAAATGTACATGCAATGTAATTATTTTTCTCACCAAATAGTTGTATGCTCTTCATAGCCAAGAATAACATTGCAACAAATGGATCTTGCATGAGATCGAATTTCCATTCGGAGTTCAGTCCACCAAGAATCTCTAGATTCAGGCTCATCTAAATTTGAAATTCTCTCCAATAGCTTTACTGATCTCGCAGAAACTGATCCACCTATAGTAAATTCAATAGGTCCATAGTATTATCACATCAAAAAATGTTTTATACTATTTGTTATTATTATTCACAAATTCATGATCTCACCAATTCGTTGGAGAAATCGGGGCGGTAGGGTAGATATTGTGATAAAGGGATATTCTAGCATATCGAAATGGTCAATATAAGGAACTTTTCCACGAGATTGTGCATAGCTGGTTCCTTTTCCATGAGAACTTGTCAACATAGCTTGAATACTGGAATTCAATAGCCCTAAGAAGACAATTATTTAAAATATTATTAAGAGTTCATTTCTGATATCCGAACGCAATTGATCTCAAAAAATAAAACGATATAGTTGTTGAACTAAATTGGACTGAAAGGTTTTGAATTCTCTACCACCAATAACCCACCATTTCAATAAAGCAAATCAGTCACCCGCAGCTATCCCATGTTATTTCCAATTCCCCATAAAAATATAACCCCTGCGTCAGGCAAATCCCCATTATCCTAATACTATGAATTTGCTGGTTCCGGTGGCCGGCAAAAGAATTCCAAATCAAACCAATCCTAATTTACGAAGGATACCTTTTGGAGGTGTGGACAGATCCGACTCTGAGGAACGACGTCCACTAATCCCAGCAACCGCTGTCCTCAAGGGTGCCTTAGTAGTATTCGTGCTTACTAGGTTAATTTTGTTAATTGAATTGTTGGCCATACGAAATGTCTGTGCACCATAGGCTTTGGCTGAGATATCACCACCACTACTAGTTGCACCTCCAGAAGTCACTCTCCGTTTCTCAACTACAGCTCCATTTCCATTCCCATTCTCCTGCCCTTGCTCCAAATCCCCTGAGCTCGAGCGTTTTGGATCTTCTGGTATTGTGTCTGGAATCCAAGTGGCAGAGCCTGAGGCTGACTTGGAAGTCGAGTTGGGTTCACCAAGCGTACCTCCACCATGAGAAGCATTATGATGATGCCCACTAATTCCGCTATTTCCAGGTTGACAGTTATGAGGAGGATCAGTACAAGAGATTACTGAGTCAGGATTCTCAATAACTTCACTAGCAATTCTATTAGTAGTAGTAATATTAGCATGCTGAGTGTGAGTTGTATTGGTGGGGGTAGTGGTGGTGTTGTCGGCAGTAGTGGTGCCACATGACAATGTGTCACTCAATAAATTATGATTAGTCATCCTCATCTCACAATCATTTAATCTATGATTAAAACTATGACTAGATGTAAGTCCAATCACTGGGTGACTAGTCTCTCCTTTTCTAATTGTGTTAGACTCATTAGCTGATATTTTAATTAGAGAACAAGCAGGGTGAGGGATTACAGGCAAGAGCGAATCCGTCTTGCATGCCGAAGACAATTCATGACCATCCACCAAAATATTTTTCACAGGTTCATACACAAGCAAAGCGTCTAAGCTAGAAATATAAAGCTGAAGAGGTTTTTCCATAGTATGGCTATAGCCCAACTCTCGTATCACTTCCAAAATATCAGTATTTGTATTAATCGCGTTATTATTACCCGTAAAATTAGCAGGGGCGCTACCCATCGCTGTTTGCTCCGAACTGTGTGAAGACATAGACAGGGAGGGCTGGCTGCTTTCAGGAATTACAGTTTTAGGATCAAATACTTTAGGGCGTTCAGCCACAGAGTTCATTCGCATTGCTGTTGGGATTTGAACCCAATCTGGTTTATAGGCCAAATCCTCGGATTGGATTGAGGGTAAACTTTCTAATGAATTTCGATCAAATGAAAGGCTATCACTCAAAGAACGTCGGAGGTTACTCGTTTGGCTACTCGCCAAGCTACCCCTCCTTTTCTTTTTTCTAAAGAATAAAAAGTCTCTCTTGAATTTGGGCTCTCTATAACCCCTCGAATATCCTGGACTAGGGTCTCGATCCAATTCATCCAAATCAAGAGTTTCTGGGCTACGCTCTCGTTGGCTTTGAGTCCTCCGTTTCTTTGAAAAAAACTTTCTAAATTCATCTGCTGTATTATGAAGAAAAGAAGTTGGTTTATCTGGATTGACCCTCTTGACTAAAGATGAAGTTGAATACTTGTCTTTTTTCTTGGAACCACCCCTACGCTTATGAACTGGTAATGGCAATGTAGGTCTTTCCGAATGAATCCCAGTTATACTTTTCTTGAGTGTCTCAGAAACTTTCAAAACAAGGCCAGAAAATTCAACTTTGGCAGCAGCGCCCGCACTTGTTGATGGCCCTTCCTGTTCCCCTTCCAGGGGATTACCAACAGTCTTGTCATTTGATTTCGGCTTTTCACTCTGAGGAGTTTCTGCCTCAACGGGACTAGTTATATAAGGGATAGAAGGAGATTCAACCCCAGAAGACTTAATATCTTTTAAACCCAAAGGAGACAAAGGCGCTGGAACAGGGTCAGTAAGGACAGTCGTGGATGCAAACTGTTCTTTGACATTTACAGCAATAGAAGTTGGAACTACACACGACAAGGGAACATCAAAAGCTAGTGAATTCGAGTTATCTTGAATGCACAAATTACGAAGCACAGACTCAGGCATGCTAGAATGAGCAGTTGGAGATTTATTGGACAAACGGGAAGATTGAGAGAAGGCAGTGGGGGATGAAGGTTTTTGATTCAGAGATGAAGGATGAGAGGAAGGTTTAGGAATAGAAACAGCGGCCAGTTGGCGATCCTTAGATTGACACCTATAAGACAATGAATACAAACAAGAAAAAAAGAAATACGTACATTCAATGCTGTACGGTGACGAATAGCTCCCACAGAGAGAAGGTAGCGTGCCAGCCAATATTTTCGTCTACTTATTTAGGAATATGTGTAAAATATCGTGACAATATAAACAGTGACAGAATTCTAAACACCGAGAACACGAAACGGCATGGAACAACAAGGGTTGCTTCTCCGCTTGAACGGATAGGTTATAACATGCAGCATTTTTATAATCCCTACTCTTGGTCTATAAACAATAATATTCCTTAAGACCCTAAAAGTCTTGGCTGAAATTCTCTAATTCTAATAATCTCCAATAAGTCTAAAAGTGAGAGAGATTTATCAAGAGCCACCGAGAAAGTGAAATGTACCTTAGCAGGAACACTTTTGTGAAGACCGAATGTATAAAGATTTAAACAGATTAATTTGCAGAATCAGATTCAGAACGTAGGAATAGCAGAATCGCAGAAATGCTTAATATACCACATCCCATCCCTACTTGTTCGTTTACTTTGAAATCTTTATCTTTCTTAATTTAAAATATAAAGCCCTCCTTGAAAAGAAGTTCTTATTTATTGATAAGGTCAACATTCGTGCGAATCGAATTTGAGGAAAAATCTTTAACCTGGCTTTACCTCCCTTTACTTCTACATGACCTGAGAATTTACTGGTTGAACAATTTATATTCTGTTAACTTCTTATTTTTTCTAATGACAAGTTAAGCCGAAAGTATAGCAGAGGTGAAGACTTACTCTTTTGCACTATTAGGCTCAACTGGCATGGGCGAAATTTGTGGATCATATATTTTGGCTAAAGTTGCGGCAGTGCCAATACCCCTCACAACAATTCCAGACTCACCCTCTAAGTCAAAGCACTGCCGGTAGCTGGTTGGATAGGATTTTTTAGTTAATAGTAACTTAAACAGTCAACGTAGTGCATAGTAAAACTTAAATTACCCAACGACAGCGTTGCCTCCTAATTCTAATGCCTTTAGCCCACAGCGACGTTGAACTTCTCCAGAGAGTTTGGAGAATAAAGTTTGCCTGGCTTCATTAGAGGCCCGCGGTGTACGGATTTTATCAATCCATTGATATTCAGGATCGTCATTAACAACTAGTTCCTCGACAAATCCGTGAAGTTGAATAGCCATTTGTCCTTCTGGAATACCTTGAGCTAGATAGTTATAAAATAAAGTAATTTACTCGAAATCACATCTCATCCCCGATTATTGCTTATAATTCAAAATAGTCTTACTGAAATAAAATTTCACACCGCAAGAGGACTGACGAAATTTGTTCAAGTCAGAGAATAATTCAACTTTGACAGTCAAATTTACTTCACCGCGTATTCCATGCATTGTATCATACACAGGAATCCAACCACTCAGTGTACGTCCAGAGGGTTCTAAAGAATAAACACCACTGATTAATTAAATTTGTCCATCTTTTGCGTATGCATATGTAATATGATCACAGAAATTTTATTTGAAACCTTTTGTTGTGGAGGGATTTGTAAGAAGTGGGTTCAAATCAATGTACACTCTTCCAATTGAATCATTTGCAGAATATGTATCATAGTCCATGAGGCGAATTTGCAGGGGTTCGTCTTGCAATTCCAAATCATCCATCTGAAAATATTTAGTCCCAATTATGATTATAACATTACCAACAACAGAAAAAATTCTGCCAACATGCAAGATTTAATAACTCCTAAATTCTGCCAACGTAGATCTTTACATCGGAATGAAATTACCTCAAATCGAAACCATTCCGAGTTCCACTGCGGATTGAGTGACTTACGGCAAACATCAGTTTTACAAGTAGTATTACCAAGTTTGACTTCAACGTAGGCGTCTGTAGTGTCGTTGGATCTATCCATAATTGGAAGATTTCTTCCAGCCAATACTTTAACTTTCACTTTCCCTGGCATCTTGGGATTTTTCTTCTGAATATTTAAATTTTTATAAGGATCAACCTGTTGGTACCCACGATCACAAGAATTGTGAGTCAGTGGATACAATAGTAGAGCTTCACAGTTTAAGTTTATTGACTAGACATTTAGATTTGTTCTATTCACTCACACAATCTCACTTTTACACTTATTGCTGTTGCAGGCAATGAAGAGAGTCAACCAATCAGCTTTTTTATCATAAATTAGTAGTTCTATAGCAATGAGGATAAGGCATCTCCATACTTTGGCAGAAACGAAACGAGTACAAAATTTAAAATTGTCTGGTAAATAGAGTCAGGGTTCCGGGATAATTTTGAGTACATGTGCTGCCTGATTTCGATATTCGAAACACTGTACAATGTCGGGTTGATTTTTGGAATTCACGCGTCAAAAGAGTGGAGGTGAACTTTGACCTTGATCACCGACATCAACCTCAGTTTCTTCTTCATTGTCGTCGTCGTGACTCTCACTCTCGTCATCGTCCATATCATCATCGTCATCATCATCCTCTTCTTCGTCCTCTTCTACGTCGACGTAATTCTGGGACAAATATAAAAAAATTATTAGAATACTACAATTACTTCAGCACTGGTCACATGTGCGGATATTATTCATGAATGAATTCTGAATGAATTAAATGACGTACAGGCAGTTTGACTTCAGTAACGGCGGATGCGCCAATTGGGACCAGATCGCAGTGTTTTTGCTCAACACGTTCCAACTAGAGTAAATCAAAAGAAGATTAGATTAAGCAAATGTCATTAAGTTCAGTCAGTCAAAACAAAACAACAAGAGAAGAGCAAAGAACTTTTTAAGCTACATCTGCAAGAAAATGAACTTTTTACTTGCACTTAATGACTGTCTGTCTGTGTGTCTAGTCAACTCAATTCTCATAGTCCTGATCCTGACCTCTGTCTATACTCTAGGTCAGCATTATCCCTTACAAAAATAATTCACTATCACTTATGTCACACACACGAAGCATATATAAATAACCAAAAACGATGATGCATGCAAGACAGCAGCAGTCACAAAATCTAAAAAAATGATGATGCTATCAAACAATTCATAAAGAGCTTATTGAACTTGTCTTAATGAACTGGCTAGAATATCTACTTGCTTGCAACAGGATAGGCTACAAACTAAAATAACATTACCAAGTTTACTATTCTCTTTTATACATTGCTTCGAATTATCAAACTGATAAGAATATGCACGTTCAGCAAAATTTTACAAGATGAACATGGGTGAGTTGGGAATCTCTAATATAAATAACTATGCTGTCAAATTAGATAGGCTAGACTTCTAGCATCTATTCATCGCAGACCCAATTACAATATTAACATAGTCGCAATTACGGTATGCCGTACAGACCTCAGAGGGTTGGCTATACTGAGTAAACAATTTGATAAGCATCCCAGAATTAATTTAAGAACCAAATTATACATACCGGCATGCCACCCATGTTAAAAATCAATATGAATCACGTGCTATTAATGTATCCAAGTGTCAGATGAATACTTTAAAAAATTAGTGGAAAGAAGTAGCAAATGAAGAACAATTTGTTTTGACTACTACTACAAGAACAAAATTGAGAATTAATTTCTGTACCTGTTCCGAAATTTCTTTTTCCAAATAATAAAGTTCCCTGTCCTCTAGAGTCGGGTCTGTGCTGAACCAAAGAGGATTAGCAAACGCAGGTATATTTGCAGATAATGGAAGTGGTCGCATTCCCATCTTTAGGCCGAATCCTTTGCAACTGTCGTTAAACTTAAACTAATTGTGTCATATCTCTTAAAACTAAATCACATTCTAGTACACTAATCGATTCGACTAATTAGATTAAAAGTAGAAGTAAGTAATTTTCCATACGAACGACGTGGTGAAAGAGTCTGGGAACCGAATTCGGGATCCGAGAGCGAGCGTAGTGTAGCATGAGCAAAGACTAGGAGAATAACTTCAGATAAAATGTAAAATTCAAAACTTGATACAAATCCTGCCTTGGGATTCCGCATTGCGTGTGCGCTACGCCTAATGCGTAGCCACTCCAGAGTCCAGTCCAACACTCCAGAAGACCATAATCCAAATACAGAAAATTCGCTAGAGTAAAGCAACTAGGTCAAAATTCGAAAAGCAAAATCGTGATTATTAAAGACTCTCACGCGTTAATGCTCAACGGTACTAACGAAACATGAAAACTAATACCTTAGATAAATCCAAAATTAGACCCAAGTCAGGACAGGAATATAATTACAAAATATTTTTATTTTGATTAACATTGATTTAATTTAGACAACATTACAATAAATTTTGTTCAATTAAATTTTTCAAAATGTACTGACTGAGAAATCAATCAAAATGAGGACTGTGACTTTGGAATTTCGGCTGCTGTTGGAACCGATTCTAAGTGGCTTCTTTGCAAAGGGTCTTTTCTTAATTTTAAATTGTGAAATTTGTTTGATGATTGAAAGATCAAATTCATCAAATGTTTTTATTCTTCTCAACGATTGTACATTTGATTACTAATTTATGGAGTTAATATTATAGGAAAATCCTGTGGATTAATTACAAAAGCATTAAAAATTGTAACTTTAGTCTTTCAGTGCCGTCGCTACATATTTCAGGCCCTGAGCCAGATTTTCAGATTAGGCCGAAACCCAAGTCAAAACTTTATGTAGTAAAATTTGTTTTTCAACTCTTAATTTAACTAGCTCTAAATTACACGGTAGCTTTCCCGGTTCGCATAGTAATTAGATTTGTTTCCTCTAAGCTGAGCGCTTTGACTTATTGCACGTTTGTGTACATCCAGCTATTTTTGCTTTATTCCGATGTCAGAACAATGAATTTAGCCTGCCAATAGTTGGAAATAATGTTAATGTCGAATATTACCTTTCCACGCACAAGCAATAGGACATGAAAAATGGAAAGTTACCTATCAGAACAGAGTTCAAGTTATTGAGATTTATTTCATTTGATTTACAGAAATACTTTATTCGGCGTTATCCCTCAAGAATTCTTGCGGTGCAAAAATCAAGACTAAGACGACTTATGGTGGAGTTATTGCGCGCACATCAGGCCGGAAATCATGGCAATCAAAATCAGAATTTTTTATTGGATTACAGGATAATTTATTGAAATTGTATTAGAAAATCCTTCAGTTTAATTATGAAGAAATTGGAGTATTTAGATTTATTTTATTTTATTCATACCTTTCTCACGGAGGAGTTAGGATTTAACAAAAAAAATTGGTTGAGGGAAACAAATCACAGGACAGGCAACTGGCAAGGATTAAATTTTCAATGGGCGTCCAAGTTGGACGCGCTTTTTGAGTTCTCATATAAAATTATCCATGCGGTTGGATTGAGTTTTACTTTTCCGTCTCGTGGTCGGTTCGTTCCAAGGACGTTTAGAATTCAGTTAAAGAAAATCCACATTTTGAGGCTATAAAATGTCACGACGAAACAATAATCAGTTACCGACAAATCTCCCCCAGCTGCAGAATTTACTGAAGAGGGATCCGGAGAGTTATCAAGAGGAATTTCTCCAACAGAAAACTCATTTCGAAGCCCTTCTCAATATATTTCTCCTTAGTCCTAGTAATTATTCAAAGGATTTGGATGAATTGCTAATTTTTCTGGCACAAGTCTCACACTGCTACCCAAAGGAATTGGCAATGTATCCTCAGGAGCTAATGACTACGTTAGAAAAATTCAGCACCGTACTTGATTCGGATATTCGCATGGTGAGAACGGATGATTTGATAATTTAATATGTATTTCTTGCATTTACGAAATTGCGGTTAATTAAAATATGTTATTTTATTTACATATGAATAGACAATGTGTCGAGCCTTGATTTTGATGAGGAATAAGAATCTTCTCGAGCCAACTGCTCTTCTGTCATTATTCTTCACACTCCTTCATTGCCAGGATAAGAATTTGAGGAAATTTTTGGAAACTCATATCATCACTGATATTAAAAATGTGAATGCTAAGCACAAGAACAACAAGTTGAATTCTGTAAGTTACATATATTGAGTAATAGATATTCTTGAATGTATAATGCAGCTAACTAGAACAGAATTTTTCTAATTTTTTATCTTAGATTCTTCAAAATTTTATGTTCACGATGATGAAGGATGCGAGCGTAAAATCTATAAAAATGTCATTGAACATCATGATTGAGCTATACAGAAAGAATGTTTGGAACGATGCAAAAACTGTGAACGTAATTGCAACAGCGTGTTTCTCGAAGGTTACAAAAGTAATGGTGACAGCTATTCAGTTTTTCCTAACGAATGAGAGTGGAGATAAAGCTGGAGGAGATTCGGATTCGGATGATGATGCTCCAAACGCCAAGGATGTTCTTATGGCCAATCGTGTCAATAAGAAGACTCGAAAACGTGACAAGAATTTGACGAAGGTGAAGGCCGTCATTAAGAGGAAGAAGAAAAAGGAGAAGGCTCCAAATTTTAATTTCTCAGCCTTGCATCTTATCTACGACCCTCAAGGAATGTCTGAGAAGCTTTTTAAACAATTAGAATCCATGAATGAGAGATTCGAAGTGAAGATCATGACATTGGATCTAATTTCTCGACTCATCGGTGTTCACAAATTACTTTTGCTGAATTTCTATCCTTATGTACGTCGCTTCTTGCAACCACACCAACGAGAAGTTACAAGTATTCTTCAATTTGTGGCTCAAGCGTCTCACGACATTGTCCCTCCAGACGTCATTGAAAGTGTAATTTCTTCATTGGTCAACAATTTTGTGACAGAGAGGAACTCTGGGGAAGTTATGGCTGTCGGTTTGAATGCTATTCGGGAGATATGCACAAGATGCCCGTTGGCCATGAGCAGAGATGTTTTACAAGATTTGACACAGTATAAATCCTACAAGGAGAAGAGCGTTATGATGGCTGCCCGTTCCCTTATTCACGTCTTTAGGGATGTTAATCCAAATTTACTTCACAAGAAAGACAAGGTAAACCAGAATACTCTCCAATGTTTAAATGTTTTTTTAAAAAAGCTGAACAAGTTTTACTAATAATAGTTTTTCATTTCTCTAACAGGGAAAACCAACAGTGGCATCCCTGGAGAAGCAATCCAGGGCATATGGTGAGAGTGATGCAAAAAGTCATATTCCTGGGGCTGAAATTCTGCTGCGGGAAGGAAATGAGGTAAACTTGGATACCAATTGTTTTGACTTGCTTACAAAGGTATAGCAAATTTTAATTAGCCTCTTTGTATTAATTTTAGGATGAAGGAAGTAATGCAAGTGAGTCAGAAGGTGATTGGAGTGACCAGGAGGAGGATGGAAGTGACGATGATGGAGAAGAGTGGGTGAACGTCTCCCATTCAGAGGAGGAGGGGAATGAAGAAAAGAGTTCAACTAATGAAAATACTGGAATAACAATGGACCCTGCAGTTCGTCGCGGCCTTGCTGCTCAAGTCAGTTTATCAAAAATCCTGACTGATGAGGATTTCAAAAAGATCGAAACACTTCAGCTGCAAAAGGAAGTTTCTTCGGCTAGGAAAGGAAGTGCAAAGAAAAGGAAAGCAACTGATACAATTGAAGACGCAACAAAAACGTAAGTTTTTTAGGGACTTGCGTCCGGACCTGCAAAATATTAATTGTACATTTTTTTTTATCCAGGCCTGCCGAGCTGGTGGATTTATCTGCCATCGAATTGGTACACAAGAAAAGGAAGCACGACAGGGAAAGCCGAATGGAAACAGTAATGGTAAGTTTAAGTTGGACAAGAAAGAATTTGAAACTGCATTAATTATTATCAGAATTTGATGCCATTATAAACTAAACCACTCATTTGATTTACAGAAAGGAAGGGAGGGACGCGAGAAGTTTAGCAAGAAGAAAGGACGAATGAATCCTCATGCTAGTACTACTGACAAGGAGAAGAGAAAGACAAAACCATTCATGATGGTCAAATCCAAGTTGAAGCAAAGGAAGAAGAGATCCTTCAAGGAGCAACAATCCGCCTTGCGAAAATCGCTTCTCAAACAGAAAAAAATGAAATAGGGGATAAATCTTTTTAAAAGTTTACAGTTTATATTATTTAAAGAACATTCTAGTTTTTAAAGCTTGAAATAAAGTGTACTTCTTTTACGGGATTGGACTGATCAGCAAACCTGTTGTTTTATTTGACTCAAGTTGCCAATACACATTTCCGTCAAAATTTCATCAAAATAGCAATAAACAAAAATACATTTGAAATTTTTAAACTACGGAAGTTATATTGAGTTTAAACAGTGGTCACGCATTATTCAAATAAGAATTGTGTTGAGTTTAGAAAAATACCTTCTTGGTTTGCTTTGATCTATCCTTCAAACCTAACTATTAATTTTTTAGTTTTGTTTTATGATCTGCTTGAAGTGGAAGCCTAAGACAAAAGTACATTAAAATAATCTGTGTAAATTGTTCTGTGCTAGTGTAAAATATTGTCCCATTTCCGGTGGTTTTGTCGTTAATAAAGACTGACTTTAAACTTGTGAATAGCCAATGCGCATTTCAAATTATTGTAACCAGCAATAAAGAAGAAGTCAATTCCAGGAGCGGACATTGCGATTTACGAGAATCCTTACTTCCGTGGACTTGGAGGACTTTTTTAATTCCTTCGAGGATTTTTTCTTGTTGATTTTCTCTGAGCAGATGGACGAGCTATGCCTGCGGGTACGACGCTTACCATTTCTCGGGGATTTCTTATCAGCATTGCTTGTGTATTGAAGCTTCTTCGTTGGAGGAACTTGACGATCTAACTTGACTTCCGGAAACAAACGTTTCAGTTCCTTTTTAGCAGCTTCAATGGCCTTAAAGTCATCCATCTCCTTGTACTGGTAGTATGTGCATCTACACTTGGAGGAACGATGCCCTTGATGAAAACATATACTGCAAATAATATTCGGATCTTTGCTTTCTGGAGTGTTGCACAAGTTTCCACTGAAGCGCTTATAAATCGTTTTTGGAGCATTTGTATCTGAAAGATACAACGGCTCGGTTTTAGCATATATAAGTTTATTTGAGTACTTTTATATAGGTTTTACACTAGGAATATCAGTTCACCTTCTGATTGTTCGGGGAAACGAAAAATTTCATCATCCGACGCGTACAGCTCCAGCACGTCGTGATCCTCCAACTCTTCGAAATTTTGAATGTTTTTGCTAGCCATTGCCACTAACAATACGTTACGTTACGTATTATCCGGAACCTGAAACTGAAGCTTCGTTTTCACCTAAGATTTCACATTTTCAGAGAGTGCAAAATGTATACGAAAGAGCGAAAAAACAAAGAAGGAATCTTACTGAATCGTGCGTTGACAAGGTTTATACCAATTGTCGCAGATAGCTTTTGCCAGCGATTCTTTTGAGGAATAGGTGATATTAAAAAAAACAACTGATGTCTTGATTTAAGTTAGCACTCCAAGTTTGGTAATATCCGTCTCGGGCAAAAGTTCGAGGGGTACTGGTGTCGGTGGCACAAGTCCCCAAAAAGTGTTCATTTACATAAATTTGAAGAAGTTTCTTGTGGCATTTCCGTTTCCATCACAATTTCATTGACCAAGAATTTTAATCTCAGAAAAATGCACCCTTGGAACTTTACGTAATATCTATGCCACACAGGCGCCTGGCCTGTTAGAGGTTTTCAATTCCACTTAGAGTCTCAACACTCGCTCATCCCAAAGCATTCCCTGAATATTTCTGAAACTTATCTCATATTTCTCCTCTCTTTGTCGGAAATTGAAGCTAATAAAGGCGATAGCTAATCAGGGAAAGAAGTGTGTTATTATTAACGAACTGGTTACTACAGTATAATCCCTAAACGTACCGCAGGACTCAGATTTCCTACATTAGTTATGAAATGCATGTAAGAAATATCTAAAATTGGCAGTGCAGATGGTCAAGTTTTTGAAAGGATTGCAGGAAGATGGAATTAGTTTTTCGTTTCAACATATCCGTGATCATATATATAGAGAGCGGCACTCAATATTGTGAATGAGCCAATATGCAATAAAATATTATCGTCTCCTTCAACTTATATTTGGCCTTTTGACTCATCCCTGGTCAACTTCATATCAAAATAGCACGATTTGCTAATTGTCATACGTGGGGTTTTCTTAGCGCTACCGATTCGATATGCTAGCTTTAGGCTTCATAGTTCACAGCTGCACTAAAATAACACAAGAATTCCAACCCTAATTTGTAATTTTTATGAACAGAAGTTACGCACACTTACAGGTCAAGAGAACAAAAAGTTATTCCTGACTGGAGCAATCCTAAATAAAGATTTCCTAGTTAGCCAATTAAGGAAAGCAAACGAGGTTGAGATGTGGATTTGCATCACTCGAGCATTTATTTATGATGTTTTTTAAATTATGATTTAACTTAATTGAGTTTAGAGTTTTATTATGATGGTGGTAAGAGATGAGAGTGTGGTTGGATGATTATGTCACTTGAGTTCCGTTCCGCTTGATTGGTAATGGTAATGAAACCAAAGTGAAAGTTGTGTATAATATTATAGTATAGAAGGTGTGAGATGATGGAAAGAGATTGGAATGTAATGCAATATGCTTTGGTCTCTGGTCTGGATGAGAAAGGGTTAAGGAATTGGCAAATGCCAAGAGATTCTCAATCTCAAGCTTCCCATGGATGGTGTTGTGGGAAGAGGAAAAAGAGAATCAACCAAATAGATGGATAGATGGATGGATGGATCGAGGTTCAATGTCTTCTCTTTCTCATCTCCTTACGTAAATGTGGGGTAGTCAGTCTTCTAGAGTTCACCAGCATCAGCCCCAACATCCTTACGTTCCTTCTTCATCTTCATCTTGAGGCAAAATGCACAAGGCAAGGCAAGTCAATGCGGTTAGCCAGCCACCAATTCTCAGCCAAATCAAAATCAAAAAGATCATTCACAGCCCAACATTCGTACTCTGCGTTTGTTATGGGATTTCTCTTCAGATTTTGCCTCCCTTTGATCGTTGACCTGGTGCAAATCAAAATTATTTACAATTCAACTTCCATTTCGGTCATACTAATTAAGCTTATCCAGGAATCATTAGATCAAATTGATGTGTAATGAATTTATTGCTTTGGATTTGTCGATTTGTCCCCTGTATAATCTACCAGATGCAGCATGAGACTTGTATCCTTTACATTTTACTTGTAAAAATATTTACCAGCCTTCCACTAAATTTATGTTTAGCATTTGGGTCATTCAACGTTCAATTCTGATAATAACAAATTAATTGTCGATTATCTGGACCAATGTCCTCCGGTTGCCTTCATCTATTGACGTCAGCGGGTTTTAGGGCAGTCAGTCTAAACTACAATTTATTGTTTTGTTCCTATTTTTGCACTCAACAACCACCATATCCATGAAGGCTATAAACATTGCGTGCAGTTCATTAGTTCATAAATATATGACATCCGTTTTAAGACAGCATAAAATCTTATTTTGTCACTCGTGCAGCAATTAAGACATGCCATGTCGTCCACCAAAATTTGGTCACATGTACAAAAATCTGGGTTGGAAAACAATTTGATTGTTTTCTCATGGCGTTGAGAAACAACTTATTTTTGAAAAATTTGTTTGCTTGGACTAGAAAACTAGTTGCAATTGAACATAAGAAAAAAAAATGAGCAAATGAATGAAATCCAAAATGTGGGTCAAATTTGCTTGTTTTTATATGCGTCGGAGAAAATAATGAGGGTTTATTTGGGCGGAAGCCGCCTTAATTCATTCTTTAGTTTCTTGAAGAAAACCTGGAATTAAGTATCAACTGATTCAAAAGTGGGAGGACTAATCGTTAGCCTTATCCTTTGCATTATTCGGATGACATGATCAAAAACCCCAATCATTCCCTTTTCCAAAACACTAATTAGTAAAGTAAATATTTTTACTAGAACTTCCCACAATTATTTTAGATTAATCTTGGGACAATGCAACGGGAGTTTTTACCCACATAAATCTTCACTTAATTATTACGGATAAAATTTATATGCAAACTGTATAATAAAAATATTTTAATAAAAATTCACTTTCTGACAGATTTTATTTGTGGATTGGATTGGGTAAAAACTTGAATTCACTACGGTGAGCTTGTGGAAGGATTGAGTTTGAATAAAAAGAAGCAAATGAGAGTGACAGGGGTGGATTGATAGACTAAATAAAAAATATAAAGCAAAATGACTAATGAGGTCTCCTGAATCGAGCGTAGTCGTCGTGGATGGATTTTCAGAGATCAAATCCAAACTCCTACCCTTATTCCTAGTCCAAAAGACCTTTCAACTACTAGTTTGTCTTTTATTTACTTTGTAAATTGAACTTGATTTTCCTCTGAAATATTCTGAATCAGAATGCCAAGATCAAATTCAGTGCTTGTGTGTATGCCTCCCAACCGTAAGGTTAGAATTAGAAACAAGGATTAAAATTCTATAAAATATTACAAAAAGTTTGTCCCTAAATTCTTAAGAAAACTTTAAACTAGTTTCAAGGGCACTTAAAATATCCAAGTAGAGAAATCATTTCTTTCATTCTTTCCAAATTCCAATTGTAAGGATTAACTCGGGATTAGTTTCAAGTCTCAAGAATGTTTTGAAGGGACCTTTCCTAGTGTATGCCACAGAAAATTCTTAGTGATTAAAAATGCATGTGACTATCCATTTCTGTGAAACAGAATTATAATTCTGATATTGAAATTTTGATTTGATGGAATAGGCATATGATTTTTGTGTGATCTGTTCTGTGTTTGATTTTGATTGAAAGGGACGAGGATGGTTTGGCTTGACTTTGGATGGTAAAGCCCGTCCGTGGATGCCCATGCCCGCCCAGGCCTGAGAGGAAAGCAAGGCAAGGCAAGGCAAGGCATGGGCATGGGAGTTCTGATAAAAGTTGGCAAATGGTTTTGCAAAACTAAAACTCTCGAGTCAAGCTAAAACCCTGTGGTAGTCGAGTGTCGGAAGCACTCTCATGCAGTCAGACCAGCCAAACCAGGCACCCAAATTCTCCAGTACTACAAACTACTACACATTACATTACATTACATTAGCCACACACACTACACAGGGCAAACAACACTCATTCATACACAACAGTTCCGCATCCTAGAAAAACTTGTATCAAAATAATTCCTTAGTAGTCGTGTTTACAAAAATCATTCATTGACCTTGTTTGCTTCCCTTGACCTTGCCTGTCTCCCAACTCTGACATAATAATAATTCTTCGGACACCAAGGTGAACATCCTCCACTTGGGACTCTATAGTAGGTTACATCGTTTTGGAGACTACGGGTCAAGAATTAACCGTCCTGGCATTTTGACACTGCCATCCCAAATCACCCCGATACATGATTCATTCTTTAAAAAGGTTTTGATCAGCCAACATTGCATTGAGTGCTAGGTGCTCCCTTAATACACTTTGAGACTGACTTAGTTTCTTCAAAAAAATAAGGAGGAAGGAAGAAAGTGTTTTGAAGAATAATAAGAAAAAAAAACAACTCAATTCTGGTCACGAGACATTTTTTCAATACCCTGGACAATCTTAAAATTTTCAAGTTTACCCTGAAGTTGAAAAATTTTGACAAGGTGCTATAAACCAAAAGTGTCAAAAGTGCTATGTAAATACTTTACATTTGTGAGTAGGAAGAAAGAAAAAAAGGAATCTGAACGACCGAGTAAGTGAGTCAAGTTTGGACTAAAATTATTTTACTTAATTGAACTGGACTGGCAACTGGAGCTCTAAGAATTTGTGGTGGTTGGCGGTGTGACCTTTGCCAGAATAGTATTTGACTTGCTACACATTAACACAACCTGGACTTGAACTTCCTCTTCAAAACTATTCATAAACAAAACATATTGTCCCATCAGCCAAAAAAAAAGTGTTGATCGTTGAAAGTGAAGGATACGAGATACGTTAAAAAGTGCAAGTAAAGTGCAGTAGCCAGCTAGCCAAGCCGGTGGATGTTTGGAGTAGTGAGTGTGAACTGGATATAAGGAACTTATCTTGAATTTTTTTTTGCGATTGAATTGGTGACTGACTATAAGGAAGGACATTGGAAGGAAAAGCATAGGGAAGGAGTAGTAGTAGTCGGTCATAGCCCAAAGGAAAACTCATAGTAAAGGTAAGTCAGTACATTCGCCTTTGATGGTCGTTGACCTTCTCCTATATTATATTTACTCTTCTCTTCCCATCTCTCTGGCTGGCCTTTCTCCAAACGGACATGGACATGGGCTCCTCGGACTGTGGGAAAACCTCTTCTCACTTTCACTCAACCTTCTTTCTTTCTTTTCTCCACACTTTATTTCATATATCCTACTATTTTCATCTCATCCCTTAATCTTACATTAAGACAACTTCACTATCATCCCAGATTAGGACATTTTGCTTCATTCTTTAAAAATGCTGTGCTATGTGTTTACATAGTTTACCAATTACCGGGTTAAAATAAAAGCTGAAGGTTTCCACATTTCCCACTTAACGTTTATTTGGATATCTCAGCATTTAACGGAATCTTCATTTGACCTTCACGTACTCCCAATAAAATTAGGAATACATTACGTAGCAAAGATTGGGTACTAGGAGGAAAGTATTAAGTAGGGCCCTTAAACCCTGGACAAGGTTATTTGGCTTTGACCCTAGATTTTGGTTTTGGAGAATTTAAGAAAGAATACAACGATAAAGCCTTGAGTTTGAGCAGGAAGGTTTGTCGCATTAATATTTCCATTTACATTAAAAGCGGCAAGAAACCATAGGATTATGGTGCCGACTATTTCCATCACATGTGTGATGTGATAGTGTTGGGAAAATCAATGCGTGTGCAAAAATGCGTGCCTGAGGTCTAGGTGACAGCCCTCCGTGTATTCCACAGCACTCAACATAGACACAATGTATTTTGGCTTCTCTGTTTCACATTGTGCAAAATTGGTCGGTCATTGCTACCTGGATTCCTGAGTGTTTCCGACCTTTTTATATTTCACTTTCCCTGTGTCTAGTTCCCAACGTATTGGACAGACTGGGCTTGACGTTTGATACAAGCTCCCAAACGTTCATCCAATACACATCAGATTTTGACGTTATCAGATTCAGATGTTCCGAGTTTTTCTTCCTTTCTGATTTTATTTTTGCTGATAATATAACTATTATAATTTAACTCATTCCAGTAGGCATTCTCATCACGTTCTCTAACTTGATTGGTATTGGGATTTAAATAAGATTATGTAATGGAATAGACTGACTAAGCTCCACTTGAGGGATTATATTTCATCCGTAGTCACTCGTACTAGTGATCCAACCAAACGCATTTTTTATAGATAATTTACTCTTTCACAGCTCAGCGTAATCTGAGCTTGGCGTGAAGTGTGAATATAAACAATAATATTTTTCAAAATTCAGGTTCAAGAACAAATGTCATTCAATCACTCGACTCGACATACGCAAATGAAAGAAATTATCGTTTCGATGATTCAGAGCTACGCATCTCATGGTTTTTCTTTATCTAATGTCTAAATGCGTACGTACCATTTATCCTGACAAATAATCAGAAGATTTATTTACATTAGAAAACATGGAGGTGTTGATTCGTGAATAAACGTGCAAACTCATATGCAAAATTGATTAATCAGGACGGAGAAAAGGCTGAGTTGCAAAGTGCATTTCCTTGGCCTGAGTTGACTTCTTATTGTAATTCTACGTTTCCACGTGCTCGAATCAAATAATGTAAGAATGGGATTATGCTCCTTGGGATTACGCAAGGGTTAAAATAATTATTCCAATCGTGCTCTCCTCTCTGCGCTTGCATGGCGGTGCATTGCACTGGAATAAACTATGGGATATTGGAGTGAAGATGCAGAAGCGGCTCCTTGTATAAATTATAATATGAATAAAATATTCAGATGAGACTCACAGGATTTTATTGGGCGAACTACCGAAATATAATATTGTAATCATGAACGAAGCCCAGACTGTTATTGCAATGGATTAATAGGCAGAAAATGCGCAAAATTGGTCACACTAATGACTCATGCGGCAAAGTTCATGATCCCAATGTTGATAAGTTATTGTTCATTAATTTAATGTAAAGTAAACTGTTAGATGAATGGAATATACAAATCCGCACTTATTCACCACTCTATTGACATGATGAAAGGGTGCAAGAGGAATTATCTCAATTTATTTATAAAGTACTTCCGACAGTTCAAAGAAATCCTACACATTGTAAACAAAACATTTCTTAAAACTTCCACCCCGTCTGACCAACTTCACGATAAACAACTCTGAGACACATAAGCTCAAAAGTTTTAATAGAGGAACAAGCGGCAGAATGCATAAATTAAATAACACACATGGTATTATCCGAAAGAAAGATAATGAATGAACATGTTTTTGTGAGTACTACATACAACATCAAAAACAGGAGCAGTCAATTGTGGTTTTCACACATTTTTATTATTTTTCATTTCGTGTGGTTGTCCTATTTCAATTGTTTCATGACTGTGCTATTAATATTTTTGTTTTTGTGTTATTCTCGCATTCCAGGGCATTCTTTGTAAACGAGACTTATTAGTAGATGGTGTTATAAATGAAGTTTGATTTCCAAGTAGGACGGGTATTGGGCCTTAAAGCCAAGGCTTTGCACACTTCCGTCTCCAAGTGATTAGCTCACCCCCGCCTGATTTTATGGCAATTCTATGAACTTATCATAAAATAATTGATTGCACGCTTCCCCAATTAATTTATAATCAAATAATTTCAAGGAGAGTCTTTAGGAATTGGAGCCTAGTATGTGCTATGCTTTTACTCTATTAGAGCAGGTTTGTGGTTGTGCGGTTTTAATTTATTTTGAATTAACCAAAGAGTTTCTCCGAAGCTCCCGCACAGCTCACTTGAGTAGAGCATTCTGCGCTCACATAGCCTTGAGAATTTCAGATAAATACTTGAGTCGGAAAATTGTGTGTCTCTCCATATTCGTTTTGCATAAATGCGTCCCATTTCCTCATTTAATCTTTCAAAGTCCGACTTTCGTTTTAACACACTTTTTAATTCTTTAAATTGCCACTTTAATTCCATGGAATGGCATGCGTTAATGGGTTCCAAGCTTAATTAGATTATCCTATTCGGTTCATCGCTCTGCCCTCTCTTCCTGGTCCTCCTTGTAGTCAAAATTATTTTCTTGCCATTTCATACGACCACAATCAAACTCAGGTGACCGATATTAATTAGCTTTTGCAAGCTAAGGGCGTCATTAGCTGTTTTCTTGTAAGTTCAGATAAACCCTAGCAGAGGGTTAGCCACATAAAAGTAAGTTTTATTCTACTCAGCTTATTACATTACATAACACAATGCATGGCTAATGTCAGGAAATGCACTGCTGCGCTCTGCTCCACAATGCAATGCAATGCACTCCACCCTGATTAGCTAATTTTTTATGCGTAAGCATCCACATGCATAAAAACATATCCATCAGCTTAGCAGTCAAGCCCTATTAACTCTTGCTTTATCTTCCATAATTATATTTAACACCACTAACTGCACATGCATAAACATAGGGGAAAAGAAAGCAAGTCAGTCAGTCAGTCACTTTGTTGTTTTGAACTTGAGTTTAAACTTGGTCGTGCTAAACTTGATATTCCATAAATTATCCCATGACTTTGTATGCGACTGTAGTGCATGCTTAGAGCATTTAACCCCTTAACAAGCGAAAGAGATTGAGTTGATTGTTATTTACTCTTCCGACGACTATTTGTGGTTACGTATTATTTATTGCATATTTTATGCCTAGTCCTCTCCTGGTTTGGGCCGGGCCTTTGGAATGGGATATTCAAATCTTACGTTGCCACAGAAGAGTAGAGAGCCCAAGCCCAAGCACATGGAGGAAACCATATAATATTATTATTAGGTGTATTATCCAAGATTTAGGAGTAGTAGAAGAGAACCAGAAAAGCTTGCCATCCTTCCCATGCGTAACACACAGGCACGTATTACTTGTATGTGTACATTTGAGATAGGAGTTCAATGACCAGTGCAAATGTGCAGTGGATTCGACTGCACAGAACAGAGCAGATCAGCCAAAGTAAGATTCCCATAAGAGCATTACATGTATACGCGCAAATCGCACACATACACACACACACTCTTCGCCTATCTTTCCTTTGAAAAATTCCCCATTGCCAAAAAATTGGCCAGAGATACTCGTTTTTTTTTGCATTTGCATGTGGAATGGACTACTACTGCTAAGGTTCCCACTTCACCACACTGACTCTATATATTTTGAAGAAAAAAAATACACATCAAATGACGCAATGGGGGAATATAGGAATGTTTAGATAGTGTCACGCACTCACGCATGTACACGCAGGCCATGCAACACCAAAAGCTTTTGCATGTATCTGCATAGTATAGTCCAATACATGCTGTTAAAACTACTCGTATAGAATGATCGTAAATGAAAAGTCTTAAGTGCCCTCCTTGGCAAAAACAGAAGGGAAAAAAGAAATGGAAACTTAAATTATTAATGACACTTATCCGCGGAGTCTGAGTTGGTGTCTTGTGCGTTCCGACAGGGAAGACCGGCTTAGCTCCTGTGCAAATATTCACACGATTAATTAGAGGCCGTGTAAATATGGACTTGAGCCTTCAGGTGACATCTTGAGCACAGGTGACAAATACTCTTGCCAGTCTCTATTTAACTCAAAGTCGAAGGATGCTTTGACAAAATTAAAAAAAATAATCGAATAATTTCTTAAAGAATTTTGTAAAACTTTATTAAGATGTTTCTTCGTTGGATTTTTCTTCTGATTTCAACCCTAATAGGTAATTTCCCTCAATGTGTTACTCGAAATGTCACTTGTTACAGACTTCGGTGGAATTCCTTTGCTAAACCCCAGCTGGGTACTGGCCTACTGTGTCAAAGAATTATGAGTTTGCTGAGAAGCAAATGTG
>WJEZ01000094.1:0-49412 GCA_009869925.1 Thalassaphorura encarpata
AATTTTTTCTAGATTTATATTTTCGTTTGACAATTTATTACAGGATGGGACCATGTTCAGTAGTTGGACATCCAGAAAAGCAAATTGGGATATTTCTCCTAAAGTTAATCCTCCTGCAAAAACATCCAGTGATCTCCGACCGGCTGTTCCTCCACGCCGACGAAATTTTGAGGATGAACGAATTGCCCAGCTGGAAGAACAAGTGAAAATAATTCCCAAATTGGAGGTAATAATTATTTTGTCATGACTTTTGACTTAAAAAATTAACATATTTTGTATTATTTAGGAAAAATTGGCACTCATGGAGGAAGAAAAGAAACAATTGCTTCGAAAAGTTGAATCAGAGATTGGAAAGAGGGAAAAGAATAAAATTTTACTGAATGACATTTTCAAGGAGGCTGAAGAATTGAATAATAATAATGTGATACCCCGAAGCGTTGACTACCAGCCAGCATCCGCACCGGCATCATCTCGTCGTACAAGCAGTGGCAGAGCGACTGAAGTAAAATACCCTAAAGCCCGGTAAGATTTTCAGTCAAGTCCCGTTCTCTTTTGTATAGGAATTTTAAAACTTAATTTTGCAGTCCTTCTGTGCAATTCAGGACGATTGGAGTTGGGAATTCGACTGAGTTGAGTAATATTTGGGAAGTTGGGCGTTTGGAAGATACACCATCCCCAGGGGGAAAGAGCCCATCTGGTACTCTACGTCGGCGCACTAGAACCTTTGATACTGGTGTTCAAGTCAATGAATGCGAATTGGAACTTGACGAGAGTAAATCCTTTATCCCGGTGCTACAAATTATTGAAAAAGTCGATTTTGGAGCTCAAGTTACCCTGGATCCCCCGGCTTTTCCAATTGTTCAACCAGAACCAGTCAAAAAACCTTCAGTGAAAAGTGTTGGGATATCAGCCAAACCAATTACGACGGATATTGGCCTCATGCAAAAGGTAGACAATTAATTTTGACGTAATATCATGTTGACGTCTCTTTATTTTTAATTTAAAGCCCGACCAACGAG
This sequence comes from Thalassaphorura encarpata, assembly GCA_009869925.1. Lineage (NCBI taxonomy): Eukaryota > Metazoa > Arthropoda > Collembola > Poduromorpha > Onychiuridae > Thalassaphorura > Thalassaphorura encarpata. The sequence goes on from WJEZ01000094.1 coordinate 1,020, forward strand.
AAGTCAAGTGTAATACGACAGACGTCCGAACAAAACACGTTGGAATCACTGCGTCTTTGGATGTTTTGAAGACGGTGGAATTTCCAGTGCCGATAACGATTGAGCCTGAAGTCAAACCGGTTCGTAGCACTGCAAGCAACACTGACAAATTAAAAAGCCGTACTGTCAGCCTCAGCACTGATGTAAGTTTTTTAAAAAAGAATCTAGCCTACTAAAAATGTTCAAAGTCAATATAATTTTTCATATTCTAGGAGCTACGATCCTTTTCAACAAATTCCACTCAGACTATTCCAGTCGAAGAAAAAGCCAAAGTCCAAGAGATTTCCCCAGAGAAGGCATCTGGTAAAGTTTCACCGCCACCCCTGGATAAACTTGACAAGAAGTCCAGTCTTACACTTCCAGTCGGATCTTCTCCATCATCTCGTCAGTATGATTCAGTTGGTGAAGCCATCAAAGGACTTTCTAAGATCCCACGCTTTGCTACCCCATCTTCTCCCAAATTGTTTGCAAAATCAAGTTCACTTTCTCACCCTCCAGCTGAACCCATTGTTGTTTCGGCACCGACACCGACTGATGATTCCAGTACTCCTAGCCCTAGCACTAGCCCTAGTACCAGTCATAAACCTCCATATAAACGATCAAATACTTATACAAAAGAAGTGGAAGAGGTTGAAAGCGAAGGGCAACAGAGTAGTGTTGAAATCAGGGGTGCTGAGGAACAAAGGGTCCCTACGCCTTCCAGATTGGATTTCGTGAGAACTCATTCGCCTATCCCAGAGAGGCGAGAGAAGTCAGTGTAATAGAATAATAAATGTTGTGTTGTCCTTATTTCTAATGCTCTTGCCATTAGATTATTTTAATCCAAAGATTTTTTACTGTTTTTAGGGCCAAGCCAAGCAAGGAAATGCAAGGGGCGTTGAAAGTTTTGAACGATGCTCTACTTCGGGGAAGGACCACGCAACAAGTTACCAATGCCATTAGTATCATTCTTCATGAGTGGTTTCGTGTAAGTCTCAAAAAATTAGCAATCAAAATGTATTCCTAATCATGATCGTAACTAAATGCAGGTCGCAGGAACCAAGACTGCTCATCCACTGGACGTCGAGGATTATTTGGACATGTTTGAGAATTATTCTCCTCAGTTGCTGCGTTACATTGTCAACATGCCAGATGGGAGCGTAAGTTTATAATTACACGTATAATATTTGGATTTTGAGTAATTATCAATTAATTTCTACGGTTACACAGGGGAATACGGCTATGCATTATGCAGTATCTCATGGAAATTTTGACGTCGTGTCCATTCTCCTTGACTCTAAAGTGTGTGATCCTAATAAGGCAAATAAGGCTGGATACACTAGTGTCATGCTAGTTTCCCTTGCCAAGGTGCTTTCCGAAACTCATCGTCAAGTCGTGCGTCGTTTATTTAGCACAGGAGATGTCAACATTAAAGCCGCTCAGGTATTTTATTTTCTGTTTTTTGAATTTCTTCAGTGCAGTAAATATGTTGTTGTGTTGTTTCAGCATGGACAAACAAGTCTGATGCTTGCTGCTTCTCATGGCCGACTAGACACAGTGAAATTATTATTGGAGTCTGGTGCTGATATGAATATTCAAGATGAGGATGGAAGCACTGCCCTGATGTGTGCTTCAGAGCATGGGCATGGAGAAATCGTTCGATTCTTCTTAGAACAGCCAGAATGTGATCCGCGATTGGCAGATAATGTACGGCAAAATAACAGAAATTATTTACGTTATATTCATTTATTATATTTTCCTGATGAATTTCTAGGATGGGAGTACAGCTTTGAGTGTGGCTATGGAAGCAGGTCATAAGGACATTGGGGTCATGATCTATGCTCAAATGCATTTTGTCTCTGGGGGAGACTCAGCCGTTTCCACTCCTGGTGCATCTCCAGCATCACAAAAAAAGAACAAAATCCCAAAACGAATTGGCAGTCAAACTCCGACAAGTTCACCTGGAACTCCGTCTCAACCTTCTCCTGCCTCAGTTAAAAAACACTACTAAATACCTAACTAGGGCTCTAAAAGACCCTATACTACTAACAAATCCAAATGTCAAATCTACACAAAAAGTTCAAATACGTAAGCCCAAATTCTGCAAGCATCAAATGGCAATGACAATGAAATCTCATTGAATATTGAAGCAATTCGAAATTGCATGAATAAAATGAATCTGCATCACTAATCCTAGTAGGTTGTCAAAAATATTAGGTCTAAAGAATTCTAGACAGACGTTGCCCTAAAACTTCAGTTCTGGGACCATTTTACTGCTACAAAAGTTCAAAACTCGTCTACCTCTATATCTGCTTGTTTATTTTATCGTAGTTTTTAAAGATCAGTTTTTAGTTTTAGTACTCACCCCTGCATTCTGGATAGAAACTAAATTACTGGTATATATTTTCATAATTTTTGCAGCTAGCAATTTAATTAGACACACATTTGGATTTTCTATATTGTTATTGGTAAAAAATATAACAAATGATAGAATTTTGTACTAATATTTATCAAGTCTGAAATCTTTTGTTTAAATCAAATCTTAAATTTTATTGAAATCGTGAGCTTAACGAGTCAATAGGAATGATTAAAAAGTATTAAGCGTATTTACGGCAGCAGCTTTCAACCACACCATGACTAATCAACACATACCTGCAACTAATGCAAAATTGTAATTAATATTAATCCTAAATATATTTAAGGTTGTGATCCTTACTTTCTTTACCAAAACTGGAGAATATATTCCATTTATGATCGGCAGCTCTTTTCCAATCCGTTAGGTCTTAGGTATTTTTAGTAGCTATTTTACATTCCATTCAGCTTTGTTGTTATTTAATTAAAGTAGTTTAATTACGAAGTGTCGGAAGACAAATGTGATTTGTAGGCTAAATCGCTAAATGGAATCAAGTGCCTTTTATGAAAAAATAAGGAAACAAACAAACATACGTCATACGTGTTCAATAATAAAAGTCCAAGCAATTCATGGAATTCCATGTGTTTTTATTTTTACTAGCAAAATTTAATTGATCATTTTTTAATCAGTAAAAATATTTTTAAAGACCATAATCATTTGCAAATAAAATGCCCATGAAAATATTCCGAATTCAATGATTCGCGTGTTGCGGCAGGCATAAGCACACGAAATATGAGTTTGAGATTCTTAGCGCTGTTACAAAAATTGCATGCAAAAAGTTTTTAAGAACCGGTGCTGTATGTTAAATTCCTTTTTCAAGTTGAATTTTGCTAATTAGCTAATTAATTTTGTGTAAAATTATTGTTGAAATGTTTGAAGTGTGTATTTGGGGACGTGGATTTAATTCCGTCCGATTTGCCACATCAAATCTCAGACAAAATGGAATTACAATTGTGACGAGAGAAAAACACAAAATGAGTCAAATCTATCGACCAAGCTCTGGAATTTCAGAAAAGGAAAAAGATTCCAAGGCAGGGAAAAAAGGAGCAGGAACTTCTAAAAGTCAAAAGGTTTTTTTTTAATTTAATATTTTAAACGTTGTATATTTTATTTTAATAATGGTCATGGCTAATTCAATTTTGTTTTTGTAGTTGATGGTGGATCTTGGATTAATCCAGCCGTCGAGTACTCCAGGTGCTTATCATCTTCTCCCCATGGCTGTCAAGTCCTTGGGAAAATTAACAAGAATTGTGGATCATTTTATGGAAAATATTGAAGCTCAAAAAATTCAAATGCCGACTTTGACATCAGCTGGACTATGGAAATCGACCGGTTCGTTAATATATTCATAAACACACAATAAAAAATTAATTGACATTTAAATCTTACAGGTAGACTTGATAGCAGTCAAGAATTAATGAAACTTCAAGATCGTCACTCTAGGGAATTTCTTCTGAGTCCGGTAGGTTAAAAATTTTCCGTAAATCTGTAATTTGAATGGTGAAGGTTAATAAGAATTAATTTATTGGTCTAGACTCATGAGGAATCTGTTTGTGACTTGGTCAGAGGTCATCCATTAAATTACAAAAGTCTTCCATTGCGACTTTACCAAATTACTGGAAAATTTCGAGATGAACTTCGGCCTAGATTTGGACTAATGCGAGGAAGGGAATTTTTGATGAAGGATCTTTACACATTTGACAAGGATGAAGAAAGCTCAAAAATCACTTATGAAGAAGTGAATCGAGTTTATGCTCAATTATTTGACCACATTGGTGTCAAATGGATCAAAGGTGAAACATTTCAAAATTAGAATAACGATGAATAGTGCAAAATTCTTAATGTGCATTAATTTTCCAGAATAGAGTAAGATAATTCATAATTTTGATTTTGATTTTAGCTTTCGGTGCAACTGGAATGATTGGTGGCTCTATTTCCCATGAATTTCATTTTCCATCTCCAGTCGGAGAAGATGAAATTTATCAATGTGTAAAATGTTCCTCATCATTTAATGCTGAAATTTTAAAAGTTGAGAATGAAGAAGAACGACAACTTCGCGTAGGAGAAATGATACAAAATTCTCCTCCAGCACCTGTCAATCCTTCTTGTCCAACTTGTGGCTCTAATAAATTTACAGTGACCACTGCTATTGAGGTAATTCAAAAATAAAATTTGTCTTCTGGCTACTTGATAAAAGAATTCAATTTTCTCTATCTCTGTTCATAGGTCGGGCACAGCTTCCTATTAGGAACAAAGTACAGTGAGCCTTTAAAGGCCACTTACATTAACGAATCGATGAAACCTCAAGTTTTGGACATGGGATGTTATGGTCTTGGGCTCACGAGGATCCTATCTGCTGTAATTGAAGTTTTGTCAAAGGAGGATGAACTTCGTTGGCCTTTGTACTTGGCCCCTTATTTATTTGCCATTGTACCTCCCAAGGTTTGTAAATTTCAATCGTAATCTAATCTGTCATATTAGTTCTCGATTTCTATCAGGTAATAATTTGTTAAATAATTTTATAGGCTGGCAGCAAAGAAGAACCACTCGGTGCACCATTGGCCGAGAAACTTGCAACTCATTTGAACACATTGCTCCCTGGTGAAACATTGATCGATGATCGTTTGGATTTCACAATTGGACGACGTTTCAAAGACATGCAAAAATTAGGAATTCCCTATATCCTAGTCTTGGGTAAAAGTGTCGTTGACAAGAATTCAGTTGAAGTTTACGAGACGAGTACTGGGAAACAAGAATTTTTTCTCAAAAATCAAATTTTTAATTACCTTTACGATCTCAAAAGTTCATGGAAATTATAATAGACGGTTATTATTTTTAAGTACTAAAATTACAATGAACGTTTTGCAAAATAAATCTCAATTTGCGTATTTATTTATTTGGCTTTTATTCCTTTTGTGTAAAATATTTGTATTGAAACTAATCTGTATTGAATTGTAAGAGCTTTTCATGGGATTATGGTTTGGAAGTACGTGTTGTGTTTAACTTAGACTAAGACTAAAGACTATAAGTAGGCGGAAGTGAATAGAACCCATGGTGAAAATGAGGGAGTGGATTAGTTTAAGTTTGAAAAGACAAGGACGATGGACTTAGCATCCTAATTTCTATCTCGGTGGTCGGCGGTGTTTTCCTTACCCGGGATTCGGGAAATGGAGAAGAAGAAGGAAGATTGAGCCAAATGATATGGGCTACAAAACAAATCCCTTAATATTATGATTCTGCTCTATTTCTCAACCGTTCATTCCTTCCTTTTGCTAAGATGAATTGAAGTAATCGGGGTTTACAGATTGACCGTTTTATGTGGGCAGATCTCAATGTAGGGATTACGTATACTATGTACTTTCCTAGCTATTGTTTTGAAGAAATCTGGAAGGAAGAATATTTTGTTCCGAGAAGATATAGAAAATGGGACAATGCGTCTAGTTCTGGGGAACTTATTTCATTGCTCAACTTATTAATAATATTCTTGCATAGGTCGACTTGTTTTCATAATCTGTCATCAAAAGAAAATAATTCTTTGTGACCTTTTGAGTTGAATAAGAAAAATAGAATTTGGAACACACGTGCGAAGAGGATATTATATAGTGGGTGGTGAAAAATAAGAACTCCGTCGTTTTATGAGTACACAAAATTTTGCCCGCTTTTAATATTTGTTTTGGTTAGCATGATCATATTTTGTACCTTATTTGGATTATTTTGTACGAATGGCGTGGACATTTTTGAGTAAAAACAAACAATGTTTGTTATTCACATCAAGCTTTCAAGACGAGATCTGCTCTCTTCTTCAGGATTAAAATAAAATTATAAATTTGTAGACTTCATAACAAAAAATTAAACTTGAGATGTATAAATGTAAATATTTTGTACCCTTTACGTTCAATAATCTGAACATCCTTGCCTTAATTAGCTCATAGAATATGAGAATACTTCAGTACCCTAGGTGCTTGTGTATGAATAAAATTCTGTAAGTTTCCATAGACTAAAATCCTAGACGCATTTGATTAACTGTAACTCATCCTGTCTACCTTTCCTTTAGATAAACTAAATCTAAGATTGTGGTCATTCATTCATGGCCAGATGGCCCTATCCTTTTTTCTTTACCTGTTCATCATCAGCAAATGCCTTAACCCTATCAATTTTCTGTATTTCCAATCAGTCTCAATCCAAATCTGTAAGAATTAACCTCTTTTGAATCTTCTCTACTTACACTGTACAATTCATTCGTATTAATTCGCTTATAAATTGGTCTGCAATAGCCAGCAAGAATTTTACATCTTGCGTATTGTCCATTCCATTAATTACTCGTATTCCCTCATGCACTTGCTCTACTCATTTATCCCTTGCATTCGCTCATCCAGTAAAACAAATCACAATTCGCCAGTCAGTCAGTCTTAATAGAAAAAACGAACCGTTTGTATCCAAACACAAGGTTTATTAAGAAAAGTGAAAAGTGCTATGCTTTTATATATATATATATATATATATATATATATTTCTCTTTTACAGTTTTACCCTTTCGAATTTTGTTTTTACCCAATCTAATTTTGTAATACAAAATATATATTTACATAAATAAGCTGACAACAGCAAATAGTTATAACAATTTATGAGTTGTTGTGACTAAGTAAGTTATTTTATTTTGAATAAAGAATCAGTAGAAAATTTGAGAATTTTGTACTGTTGGAAGAAACCATTCCCAAAAATAATGTAAAATTTGACATGTGGTATAGATATATGGTATAGATGGTATAGATAGTTAATTGAATATTGCTTATTTGCATAGGGGTTAAATGCAATAGCTTAGTTTGGACGTGCAGATGCAGAGATCAACCCATCCGCCAATTTTCATCAATCATCCATATATGTCAAAAGGACAAAAAAAAATGATCCAATCTCAGGCGATGTAATTTTTGTAAATAATGTTTTATGACACAAGCACTACAAGACAATGGAAATAAAAATAAATACAAGTGCAATGACCGAGACCTTGCTGCAAGAACCAATCATTTGCATAAATAATCATGTCCACTGAATATGCACAATAGACAAGATCACAAGGTAAGATTTTGAACCTACGACTGGAAAACTAATATTTGCTTAAGAAATGCCTGGCCTGGGTCACGTCACAAAAAAATTTTATATACTGAACAACTCAAGTACAGAAAATTTCAAGTTCTGGAATATTTTTTATTCAAAATCTCGTCTTTTCTAATACGGACATTTAATGTGGCACTTAAGGAGCATTCCTTGTCAGATTAAATTCAGAGTCAAGTGCAAAAAGCTCAAGTCATAAAAAGAACAGGGATTTCTACTCTGCTCCAGCCCACCTGCAAAAATTGCATGGCATGTCAAATCCATGACTTGACAAGTCATTACGTAATATAAACTCGGTAATAAAATATAATTATTCATGTCCTTAAGGGTGGTTCACCCCATAAAAATAAAATTATCAACTGCCTTTTTTGACAATCAAACCCAGCATGCACGACGGTAAAAAAAAATCAAGCTATGCTAGGCGCAATGCAATTTATAAGTATCCATCTTCGAGACAAAGCAAAGGCATGCATAGTTAAAATAAACCCAGACACACCCACTTTGCATTTACTTCAATTTCTAGTGGACACGAAAAAATCACAGCGTATTTGCATACTGGATCAGAATACATGGAATCAGATTAAAAATAAAATGACAAGGATTCTAAATCTGCATTGGATGTACGTGTACGTACGTAGATCGACTCTTGACATTGACATTGAACCCAGATCAAGGTTTTCAAACTTGGAAGGTCAAGGAGTTGCTCAAGTGTCAAAACAGATTTTTATAATTCAAAAACTTTTGTTAAGGCACTTCTTGAGTGAGCAGCAGCAAATTGTCATGGGCATTTTTTAGATTACACTAGTGCAAACTTTTAGTGTAAATTCTGACAGAGTAAGATGTCACGTCATGTCAAATTCATTGTTGTTTTCACATATTTTTTTACAAAATAAAATAAGTTGTGTATAGATTAGATTTGTGTTGTCAACACAATTCGACCTGGTCGTCTTGCCTGCCTACCTACATGTTGTACTTGCAAAATACAAAATTGTACAAGAGCAGGCAGACAAACGTTGTAGTAAATAAATCCAGAGAAACATCTCTATTGTATTTTATATTGTGGATTGTGGACAGGACAGGCTTGGCCTGTTGTGGCTGTTAGCTGTCTTGAGTGAGATTTACTGCGTCGCCATGTGCTTGGTCAGGATTCAGAATGGCCATAAATACAATTGTCAAATTGTCCTCGTCCTTTTTGCTAATTTGTAGTTTCATGGCTTTGGGCTCAGCAGCACAGTAAAGGAAAAATCCAGTATTGTTCTTTCAATTGGAAAAATTTTATTCCTGTTTTATCCTAGCCTAAAATTTTCGGTTCCAGAACATAACAAAATAGGTAAAAAAAATCTTAACCGCAAGAAAAATGAAATTACCTTACTTTACTCGATTTTCTTGTCCGTTTAGTCGACGAGATGATTTTATCTGTGTTTAAATTAAGTGACGATGATACAAAACCTAAGCTGGTTCGATGATATACGTCATTCTCAAGATCATTAATGCAAATCCTCACTTCACCTATGGCATTTCAACAACAGTCAGTCAGCCCCAAGTCCCAGGCCTTGCTCTGGGATTTACGTCTGTTTTCTCCTTGAGAAAACGATTAATGAGTATCATGTTATGTTAGTTTAAGGGAAAAGATATCCGACCATTGTTACGTCATTCACTTCTAGATCCGATTTTCGAATGAGGTCTTCTTTCTCAGGCGTCATCGTGGTGAGGTGATTAAACCAAACACTTGCTTTACGCTGTAATGGAATTCCTGTCCTTGGTTCCTTCTGAACCTCAAACGTCAATACGAACACGAGCACTCTTTGGCTTTTTAATTAACACTCTGAATTTTATAGCTCTACGCTACATGGCCAATTTATGTACGTACATCAAAATTTTATGACTTTTTGACATTTGCAAATCCTTTTGCTCAACGCCGATTTTGATTTGAGGAACGTATTTTACATTTGCATTAAAATCAGCCAAGCTTTAATAATCCTTTAACTCACACCTTATTCTAATTCTCGTAAAAGGCAATGGCATGAAATTTTATAATTAAAGTATTCTTTTTTTATTCAGTGTAATTGTAATTATTTTTATACTTCATAAATTTTAAGGGCCGGGTAGGGTAAAATCATAGCTGTTGTTTGACCACCACCCGCCTTGTAATGCAATGCATTAAAATTTTATTACACAATTTTCCCACGAGCTGAAAATGACTTGCTGTGCTATTTTTGGAATTAAAGTTTAAAGCCTGGGTCACGGTCACGGTCATGCGTCAGGATGACTATAGGCTATTTGAAATTACCTTCCTCCTATTGCCACATCTTAAAATTTTGAATTATAGCTTTTCACGTATGATGAGATTTTATAATTGATGTTGATGATCAAAGGATGTAATTTGCATGCATGAAAAATTTTTGAAGCTCGTAAAATTTTAACTCAGCGGCAATAAACACGATTTCCAAATAAAGAAAAAAAATTGGCAATTTGCACTAGAGTGCAATAAATTGAGTTTGATTACAATTCCTTTTGGTGATTCAGTTGAATGAGTTTAATGATGGTCATATATTTACCAGGGTAGCTTAGCTATGCTGTGCTATGTTGTACAACAATAAGAATAGAAGGATGGGCCATAGTTTAACTTTACATGTGGGGTGAGTTTCCTATTATAATAATAATAATGTTCTTTCATCCGTCCAGTCAAACCACCAAGCATGCATTTGCATTGTGGACGTGAAACACATATAAATGAGATGTTTGGACATATTATTTCAGTCTGGAGTCAGTGACACTCCAATACACTACAAAACTAAACCTTAATACGCAAAATTTTGAACTATATATAAATTTTGAGAATAAATATTTTTCTTGAGTTTTGGTAAACACCCTCACGCACACGAGGCATAATGAGGCTAATCATTAGCATCCTCTCTGTTCTCGTCATTGCCCTTGCTGTGTGGAAACCAGCAGATTGTGACAACTCAAAGGCCGCAGATGAATCTCAGGTATGCCTAAGTCTTATGCTAATCTATTTATGCAGAAAAATGTTGAAAAACTTAACGTTTTGTACTCAAATCATCTAACAGGACTTAAATTGATGTTTTTAAATTAAATAGCATTAATTACGTACAATTAAAATCTCGCTAATTGGCAAACTTGAGCCTGAGAACGTAATTCTGGGTGGCAATGACAAAACTTGCGTTGACTTAAAAAAGTTCCTAACAGTAGCCTCAAATTTTGAATATTTTTGTAATTAATGTACATGACAGTAATTTTAGAGTGTCACTCGATGTTTTTCTTAATGCTAGCAGCAAAAATAATTAATATTGGTTTTACTTTTAGACATTTTCCCCGGAAACGCAGACAGAGAATAATGAATTTGTCGGAGAGTCCGAAGCAGAGGTTGAAGGGAGAAAATTCGCCCAAGAAATTGAGCCTATCGCCTCCGCAGAATGTACAAAAGCTGTTTTTGCAGACTGGAAATTTGCATCTAATATAACAGACGCGAATCAACAAGAAGCGGTAAGTCCTTGAATGATATTGCTATCGCAGCTTTTAAGCAATATGAATACGCAGTAGTATCTTCACGTAATTGATATTAGTCATTAGGCAAATTCTGTAGAAATTGCAATTAATTTAATTTTATCAAAATAAATAATAGTCAGGAAATATTTAGCCTGTCAAGGAAATGTCTCTCATTAGTAAAATAGAGCGCAGAGCAAAACAAGGACGCTTACTTCATTTTGATTTCATAATTTTACCCAGATCAGATGAAACGGACCAAATGTTTTCATGCAATTATTGTTGACACGCGCAAGTATTACGGAATTATTAGTATATTAGATTACATAGGGAAATCTTGTAATTAAAAAAAGTAGGACAATATTTTCTCATAAAAAATGAATAAGCATGCGAGGAAGAAAAACCGCATGGATTTCTGTCATTTGCAGCCTCGCTAAAATCTATCTATCTCTTCCATAATAATTAGCGAAAAGCGGTAAAATTAATATTTGTTTCAAGTTTCCCGTTGAGTTTTATATTTTTCCATTAGAGATTAAGCCAAAAATTTAATTAGAAGGAACATGTTATAAATAATATCATAAACGTAGGTTTTGACATAACGAATTTATTTAATACTTTTCCCAATTCCTGGAAACCGGTGAGCTCTTGTCAAGTCCAGGCAAGTGAAAACCCCGAATTTCAGTTGAGCCCTTAGTAGAAAGTTTTTGGAAGGCATTGGATTGGATTGCACAGCAAAGTGCAAGAAATGCAGTGGAGCGAGTATTACGGGGAAAAGGCGACGAATGGAACTGATGTGGAGAAAACAATTCATTTCTCAGCATTCAAGTCCATTCCTTACATTTCATTGGATTGCATTGAATTTCAATCAAAATTCAGAGAAGGAACCTGACTTGAGAATTGATTGTGTGGTCTTGGTGTGACTTGTTCCTTTTGGTTTGGATTTCAGATTCATTTCAAAGATTCGTTTCAAAACTTTCCATGGATAACATTACAAAAGTTTTATCCTCAAGAATCAGGTTAAGAGAAATGTGGTTTGGATTGTTTTTGAGTTTCTGGCGAAAATACATAGAATAGGATGAGGATTTCAAATTTTAATAAGGAAATGTCAAAAGGGAAACTTGAGTATTGAGTCAAAACTTTGATACATAATTCTACTTAAAATTATTGAGGTGTGAATTCTGTTGAATTTTAGGGCTCCATGAAATGAAATCCAAAGGAAAAGGAACCAGTGACCCAAATTTCATATTATTTCTCTTGTTTTACTCTAGGAAATTTTCTCAGGTGATCAAAAGTAATTAAAATGGATGAATCCTTGAGAAAGTCATGCGAATAAATAGCATATACGTTGAACCTTGGCTTTTTCAAACATTTCTTGCAATTATTGTGCTCCAAAAAGTTCGTAATTGGTTGCCCAAAACAATAGATTCAAAAACTTTGTTGCAAAATTCAATGGAAATTCTTGACTATGTTTTCTTGAGGTAAAAGTTCTTTTTTTTATTAATTCTCTCCTCAAAGCTCAGAGCAGAGAAATGTTTCATGGCAACTCATATGCACGGTTGGTTGAGAAGAAGGTAGATTGATTAATTAGGTTGGTTAATTAATGGTCCAAGGAGCAAAAGGAGACGAGAAATAAAATTTCTTCCTCTTTTTTCTACCTTCGTCAGCAAATGTGAAAAGTTTGTAATCAAACAATGAATTTGAACACAAAGTCATTTTCCAATTTCAGGAAGTTTTTCTCTTTATAATTAATTTATTTGAAGTACGCTCATTAATTTTGCAACAAAAAAATTGCCCAAGAATGCGTCACTGTTACAAAATAAAATTAAATCACGTCAATGCTGACCTTCAACATTTTTATATTTAATTTTACCTTGTAGAATGACGTATGACTTAAATGATGCAGAATTTTGAATGTCAAAGGCCAAAATCAAAATATAATAAAATAATTGTCCACTAAAATGAAATGCGATAGCCTGGGTTAAACTCCAATCCAATTCTAAGTGCAACTCAACCGGGTAAAAGTAAATCAGATTGTGTAAGGACTTTCTTAGATTTTCTCAGAATAAAAACACCCGTCTTGTCTTATCATCTGTCTAAAGTCCCCGAAAAGAATAAAAGTGTAGGTGTAGTAGGTATTTTTCTAGTGCAGTAGTATTTCTCACCTCACTCTTTTCTCATTTGATTCAACTGACACTTCTCATTTCCGGAGAAATGTAGAGTCTGTCAATCAAATCCTTAGAAAACACCTAGTCCAGGTTTAACCTAAGCGGCTAGGCCGTTCCCCGGGCCAAATTCCGTCCGGACCGGACGGGTCATGTTTGTTGCCAAGTTTTTATGAATGACGTAGTTGCACTAGAAATTCTAGGAATAACCTTAAAAATTCAATTTATTTACTTTCTCCACAAATTTTATTTTCTCAGTTGGAAGCTGCACTAGCCCTTGCAAAATTCAAAAAAGACATGTGGACTAAAGTTGGTAAATTTCCATGGCGTGATTTCAAAGACCCAACGCTTCGTCGACAATTTCGATTCATGTCCAATCTAGGGACTGACGCACTTCCGGCCAACAAGTTGGAATTGGTAACCACGCTAAAAAACATCCTATTGACCAAAATACTGATTTTTGATTTTATTATTTTAGTTTACAACACTAGTCAACAACATGAGTAGTACGTACTCGACTGCAAAAGTTTGTGCATTCAATGATAGTTCAAAATGCGATTTGGAACTTGAGCCACGTGAGTGTCATTTTTATTGATTTGACCTGACCTTTCATCATACAGTACTTAAAAATATTCTGTTCGAGATAAATGATTCGTGAACTTTGATAGGGGTTCTTCAGTTTCATATGTCAGGTCAATTGATTCTTGATTTTTATACCATTAGAAAAAATGTGAAATTTGATTGACAAAAGTGTTGCGCTCTACTCACTTTTTTTTCCGTCACATTCATTTCACACCCATTCCTTTCCTTTCTTTTCTTTTCTTTTCTTCTCTTCTCTTTTTTTGACTTTCTCCGTCCGTTCGTCCGTTCAAAATTGTCACGAACGATCAAAGTTGAGTCAATCAAATGGAACTGACTAAAGGGAAGTTGAGCTGAGTGATCAATAAGTACGTAGAGGCCTAGACCACCCACACATGCACACACACACGCTTTACTTTCTCAATTCTTCATTCCATTCTCACCCTTTTACAATGTCTCAACTTTTCACTTTTTTATTGTCCTCTCATTCTTACGTACGTACGTACGTTCAGGTTTCCCCCACGTGGGGACATTTGACATTTAGTGTCTGAAGCCAAACCAACACTTGGCACATTAGCTATCATTCTATATCCAAAATTCAATATTAATATATTTTCCCCGTCGTGTTTTGATTCAATTAGAAGGAGATTAATTTTGGAAGGTGTAGGATAATAGAATCAAAAAAAATTTTATGATTAAAATGGAAATTCCAACCTTTTCTGTGCATAGAAAAATGAAAATGAGGTTATGTACGAGTACGTCTGTGGTTCTCCCACGCTTTGGCCAATTTGACTTGTCACTCATGCTATAAAAAAGACGAATTGTAGAAAATAAGGTCATAGCATGGCAAAGTGAATGATGCTTGGAATCAGATAAACCTTCTTCGTTTACCTCATCCGTGACAGGAATAGAATACTAATTAAATGTCTTCCTCGGGGGGAACTGGTGACCTGAATCAACTCTTGAAACTGCATTTCTATTTGTACTTTGTTCAATCAAAAACTCTTGTTGTATTGACACCCAACCACCATGCCTTTGCGATGCTAGCAAAGTCAAATCAAGCCCTTCTTTTCTTTTCTCAACTCTTCTTACTCAGTCCCCGGGAAAACTTTCTAGAAACTAATTCATTAGCTCTGGATTCTATTATGCTGGTCCCTGGTTGACATTAGCCTCATGTCATGACATGTCATGTCAGACCTCTTTTTCAAAAACTGAAACTCCTTTTGACTAATTATAATTTTGTGTGCTGAGAAGGAAACCACCATACAGGAGAAAACTTTGGATCAAAAGCAAAAACCTTCTCTTCTCATTTCTTTCATGAATTCAAATTCAGGTCAATGAACAATGCAAGCAGTTAGCAAGGAAAAAATTTCTTAGCATTTTCACATGATTTTGTCTCTCTATCTTACATTTCTAACAAAATGCTAGCAAAATTCTGGAAATTCATGCAGGATTGCTAATTAATTATCTTTATAAATGCTTCTTGACCTATTTCACTTTTTAATGAATTAAAAACTAAAGTTATTTTCCATTATTATACGTTTTGGCAAAAAATAGGGCATTTGGTTCAATTCAATTGAGATCTGAAACTGGCACGACAGATTTATTCCCGAGAAGAAAGTTGGGGGTGGACATTACATGTATTTGCAGTGACACTAAAGCTAGATAATTAGAAAAAGAAGCTGAACTAAACAAGCCTGGCGGATTTGAACGGAAATGAAATGAAATGGAAGAGAATGACACCAAATACTGTTAAGGACAATTACAGGGTAATATTGGCGTGGGCGGACACGAACGTATATCCAAATCACCCTTGTGGTGAAACCGACAGCTTGAGCCTGATCTTATTTTTTTCCCCTTTAAACCAATTACATTGTGTTTCTTCCATGTGGTTGTGAAGTGAAAGCGGTTGAAAATGGGGAAGGAGCATTTTGAGTGATTCATTCTCCATTCCACGAGTTTATTTTATTGTGATGGAAATAGAGGAGTAGTAGTAGTAGTAATCGTTATAGTTTTAGTAGTAGAATAGAAAATTATTCGTTTGCATTTGGTCATAAGGTAGGACATCTTCATATTTGACTAGGATAAAAATTTGGCAAGAGACTCTTGATTTTTACCCCACCCTAAGTCCATACTTTAAAATAATGCTGTTCTGTTGTTCCAACGATTTTCTCTGCTTTCTTCCTTCCGTCCTGTCAACTCAAAAACACGCATTCATTCCACTACATAATCGAATCGAATTTTCTAGGAACAGAAGGGCATTACATTTTCTATTCCTATTCCTGTAGTTGAGTATTTTGTTCTCTCATTCTAAATGTGTGTGTCAAATCACAAGCAAAGCAAAGCAAAGGAAGAAAGAGCACAGGAACAGACAGGATTTTGCTTTCTTTTCCCCGTATTACACTTGTGTTTTTCTTTCTCCAGATTTGAAGGATATTTTGGCCAAGAGTCGAGATTACGATGAACTGGAGCATGTTTGGCTCAGCTGGCGTGAGGCATCTGGAAAGAAAATGCACTCACAATATACTCAATATGTCCAACTACTCAATGAAGGAGCAAGGCTCAACAGTAAGACTTTTTCTAAAGTTTAAAGGGTCAACGCTTAGCGAAGCTATACGAAGGTCAAAGGTTGAACCACGTGGCTAAATTTTTTTTAGATTTCTCAAGCGCCGTAGACATGTGGACCCAATCTTACGAATCTGCAGAATTCCGTCAAGATGTTTTTAAATTATGGGATCAAATATCTCCACTCTATCAACAATTGCATGCGTACATTAGAAATAAATTGAGAGGTAAGTATGGGGGAAACAAAGTGAGCAGGACAGGTCCTTTGCCAGCTCATCTGCTCGGAGACATGTGGGCTCAACGATGGTCAGACATTGCAGATTTTACAACTCCTTACCCAGACAAGCCAAGTGTAGATGTATCGCCAACTATGATGAAACAGGTAAAAGGGGCCCGTTTTTTCAAACTTTGCCCTTTGACCTATGACTAGATTTAGTTGCTAGCTTAGCTAGCTACTCACTCGTGTATTTACAGAATTGGACAGTCAAGCGTATGTTTGAAGCATCTGATGAATTTTTCACATCTGTGAATTTGACTGGAATGCCACCAGAATTTTGGGCTGAGTCTATCATAGAAAAACCAAAGGATCGGGATATCATTTGTCATGCTTCTGCTTGGGATTTTTGCAATGGAGTAGACTTTAGGTAAAGATTTAGACTAACCTTTGCCCTAGAAGCAAATATTTGTACAATCTAGATTAAATTATTTACAAAATTCGTAGTATTCAGTTCTATAACAATAGATCCTACGGTATGGGATTAATTAAATTAGAGATATAGTAGGTTGAGATTGAAGTACAATATACTAATACACCTTTTTCTGCTTAGCGCCTTAAGAAGCCTACGTGAAACAAGGCAAGATTATCTTTCTTCTAGTTTAATCCCAAGAACGAAGTCCCGAATATAGGAAAATAAAGCCATAAAAATTTGATGGAAAAGTTATAGTAGTTATAGCAGTGGCCCACACGTTTACGTCTACACACACGCAGGAAAAGTGTGACAGAAAATTTCAGGAACTTACTAGTTTAAGTAGAAAATTCCAAAAAATGCTTCAATGGTTTTGATGCAGAAATCATAAAAAAGAAAAGGAAATGCGTAGGAAAGATGGATGCGTAGATGCTTGTAGAGATCAGAGTACGTAGTACATAGGATTTTTCAAATGATTTAATACAAAAATACTTTGACGTTGAACACGTATGGCGCCCACGATCCATCCATCCGACGGCGTGACCAATTCTTCTTCCTTGTGACAGATAATTGAGTTTTCCACTCACGTTGGAGTTGGAAAGACAGTCAGCTTAAGAAATGGACTTCCGCTCCAAATTGTAGTAGCCATAGCCACTAGGATCCAATTTAGTATAAAGTGCCTCAGATATTTTTTCAATGAAGAACAGAACACCCACGGTTTTTAACCAAAATGCGAATAATTATGACTCCATTTTAGTTTTAGCTTTCCAGGGAAGAAATTCTTAAAATCCAATTATGACTAATTTGCAGAATTAAACAATGCACAGATGTGGCTATGAATGATCTCGTTGTGGTTCATCACGAAATGGGTCATATTGAATATTTTCTTCAATACAAGGATCAACCCATTGCTTTCCGTGAAGGAGCAAATCCAGGTATACAAAACTCATTAGCCTAATTAAATTAACCTGCAAGCCAAAGCAAAGCTTCAAATTTCCATAAACAAAAGATAGTAAGGAAATCTCAGGATTAGAGAATTTATCCAATTTGGCATGGATTAATTGAGAAAATTAAATTGGATTGAATTCATGTAATTCACTTTGGGTGCTAAAATTGATTAGTGGATCCTAACGTCAAAAACTTTGACCCATTTCTTTGCTGCTATTTTATTTTTAGGGTTTCATGAAGCCGTAGGTGATTTATTAGCTTTGTCCGTGTCAACACCAAAGCACTTGAAGGAAATTGGACTCCTCACTGATTTTGTGGATGATGAAGCATTCAACATTAATTATTTATTCTCACAAATCATGGACAAAGTACGTAAGGTCATGGGACACGTCATGCTATTTACCTATAATTAGAGTGCACAAGCCCAACTTCCTGTTATCCTGTAACATTAATTAATTCAATTTGCTTCCTCATTTGATTTGATGTTCCAAAGGTTGCATTCATTCCATCAGCCCTAGTCATAGATCAATGGCGTTGGGACGTGTTTGAAGGAAAGATCAAACCAACTGAATATAATTGTCATTGGTGGAAACTCAGGTAGGTCAACTTGCAAAACCTATGCAAATATCAAGTCCCGTTTGCCAAAAAGCCAAATAAAGAGCTAAAATTGATCAAAGAGTTTAGAAATTTAGAATTTGCTCATTGGCCTGTGTTTTACTCCGGATTCTAGCTCTAGTTCTAGTTTTGTTTTAATGAAAACCGATGAGTGATGCACTGGTGGAGTTAATGAAGCTTAATGAAATGAAGGGTGCTTCCGTGTCACAAACATAAAGAGATAAAGTGTAGTGTCAGCATTTGTGCTGTGTTCCTGCATTAAAATCCACGGGCATTTCCTCTTATCACTAATATCCTTCCACCCACGCCAAGCCAAGCCAAGTCATGAGTAAATCATGATTCGTTTTTTAGTCAGAACACAGGCCAGGCCTGGTTTGACATTTGTCTTAAATTAATTTACACTCAAACCTCCCATTCCTTTGTTCCTTTAACAAAATTAAATGAACTGGATGGATTATGTTGTAAATTATACGTCTTAATCCTCCTACAACTCTATATTTCGAAAATCAACGCTTTCATGCTTTATTAATTAGTTGATTAATTCTAAAAGTGT
Organism: Thalassaphorura encarpata; assembly: GCA_009869925.1. Lineage (NCBI taxonomy): Eukaryota > Metazoa > Arthropoda > Collembola > Poduromorpha > Onychiuridae > Thalassaphorura > Thalassaphorura encarpata. The sequence goes on from WJEZ01000094.1 coordinate 20,178, forward strand.
AAAGGAATATTCGTTTTATGGTATAATTTCATGATTTAATCAAAAGTAGCCAAGTGAAGTCCTGTCTTGAGATTCATCTTCAATTTTCAAAATCGAATTAATATTTGGTCTATTTGGTGAACTAAGACTCAAATTACTTTTAGATGACCTGAGTTCAGATGAGTATCAGATTACATTTTTGTTGGCTTGATTAATTTTGGTAACTAAAAATTTGATTCCTTTGTCAGTAGTTTTAGATGTAATACGTAGCGAAGCGAGAGTGAAGTAAGGATGTACTTGAAATGAAATAATAAACGCGACACGTTGAGCAGATATAAACTTTTCATTAAGGGTTAAAATTTTATACTCGATCGTCATCATAAGACTTGACCTCTAAACTAATTAATGATAAAATTCTAACAAGTTTTCTTAGTACAATTCAAAATTAATTCTTGTTTATATCTTGTTAGAAACTTATATCAAGGGGTTAAACCTCCAAGGACAAGAAAATCAACTGATTTTGACCCTGGTTCAAAATACCATGTTCCAGCTAACGTACCTTATATCCGGTAATTCTGACTTTTCTTAGTTGCTTGTAAAAAATACATTATTTGCCATAATATTTTTGCATGCCTATCTCCAGATATTTTGTGAGTCACGTTGTCCAATTCCAATTTCACAAAGCTTTGTGTATTTTGGCCAACCAATATGATCCCAAGGATCCAACTAAACCTCTTCACAAATGCGATATTTACCGAAGTGCAGAGGCGGGTAATAAACTCGGGTAAGTTTTTAGCTTTAAAATTAGCAGCAGCAAGCAGAGGCTAATTAGATTTCCGTCCAATCTGTTCCGCGCTGCGTATCATCCGTCGTCCTTCAAATTTAATACTGTTCCTTAATTAATGCTGGACCCATCAATAATTTGTGAGTTTTTTAATATTCTACGTCAGGGCAGGGTTGGGCATTCACATTGGGTTAAAATGAAAAGCTCAGAGCCCACACACATTTTAGACTTAACTGAAAATCAGGAACTCAACCCACGTAATCTTTGTGTACTATGAGAGTAAAATAGGAGAAAGCAGAAGACAAAGTAAGAGCGAAAGCGAAAGATTTCTCATTAAATTACTACTTGGGCAGGGCAGGCCAGGCTTTTACTTACTGCGTGTGCATCTGCCTCCTTAAGAAAAAAAATACTTTTTTTGAGTGCAAAGTCAAGGAGCAATTTAAGACCACTTGGGTGATCCAAATATTTAATCATCATCGCTTCCATCGTGTCTGCCTCCAATTTCTGAGCTAGAAATGAATCGAGTGTACAGCAAATCAATTAATATTCAAGATGATGGATGAAAAAAATCTAATAAAAATCTAATATTCATTAATTTATTATTTTCGATTAAATTTGAGGTTCGTGAATTAATTTAAAAATTGTCATTATACCTTCAAAATTCTCATCTGAGTTGAAGACCGAAGATTTTGCCTATATTTATTTTTTTATTTTGGTTTGTAGTGCAATGTTGAAGCTTGGTTCATCACGCCCATGGCCAGACGCAATGGAGCAAATCACTGGGCAAAGAGTAATGGACGCCTCCGCAATCGTCGAATATTTCCAACCATTGTACGAATGGTTGAAGAAAGAGAATGCAAAGACGTCCGAGTTTATTGGGTGGAAACCAGACGGTATGTAGATTTCTATTCAATTCAACAAAAATCAACATGACCAAGAATCCACTACTACGACAGCGAAAGTTTCCAACCCACGTTTCAATTTCCCCAGTGTAGCAAAAGCCAAAATATTTTCAAAGGAAGCTAGCCTTTGCCAATACCTTGCTGCAAAACTTTAACTGATTTAGTTTTACCCTTTCAAGTTCAAGCTTAGCTTAGCAGCACCTCCGCAACTCTCCTTTCACAGAATTATTACGTTGAATAATTTTCCCATGAATGTTCAATTGAACAAATTGTACAAAGGCAACTTTGATTCCACCCTCGCATTCTTTTCACCCTAAAGTTGATTTTCTATTGAGAAAGAAAAGCAGCAAAAACTAAAAGAACAACTCAACCATTGTCATGCATTTTGCTACATCCGTCCGTTTCATGTTTGATATTTATTCTCACTTTTTTGTTTTTCAGAGGAAGCCAGTTGTATCACCGTTTGATTACCCAAGAACTTTGCAAACAACTAAATATTTGATGTTGTTACATTTTAGTTGATCAATGTACTAGCTTAGCTGAACTTACAATGTTGTTATTTTTAATTTATAATTATTATTAGTGGGTTAAAAGTTGGGAGTGGTATACATGGATACATGGATTTACCAATTTTTGAGTGTCATTGACAAAATAAATTAAAATACTAGATTGCTTTTTTGGTGAAACACTAAAATTTGTGTATATCTTTATAAATTATTTTTGTTGCGGTTAAAACGTGAAGTTGTAGTGGGAGTTGAGCTGCCCGGGTAATAGGGTTCCCAGAAATAGTAATAAATCCCGGTCCACACCCTGTGGTTTTGGTTTTTGGCGTCCTTGAATGGAAGCTGGTTGGTTGGTTTGGTTCTAATTCCTAGTGCAAATATTTGGACTCAAATGAAATGAGGGAATTTATGGGAGAGGATAAATTAATGTGAAAGGGAAAGAAAGTGATGATGATGATTCTCGTAATCCAGTTCAAGAAAGAATGCCCGGGTTTTTTATTACGCAAAAACATGATCACAAATAATGACATTTTTTACCATCCTCTCGCCGCTATACTGAAAATTCATGGGGAAATTTTGCTGGCCAATAATTCTGAAGAAACTTGTAAAAATCTAATAAAAATATTGGAATAAATTAATTTTACTATTACAAAATCAAATTTCCATAAAAAATTGTGGTTTAAACTATGGACTACAATGAAAATTGGGTCAAGCAATCTCTTTTTTATGTTTAGTTTTACACTTAAACTTTTTACACGCGCAAATCATAAAAATTGAAGTAAGGAAATGCCAAGGAAAATAAATTGTGAGTAATTCTGCCCAGTGATAAAAAGTATGACCCAATTTTTCTGACTAATAAAAAAATATAACGCATTTTTTTCATCACATCATTGTTCAATGAATTCAAAGTCCAATTTGTATAGCTCAGTTACCCGGCTTCTCAGTTCGCTCGAAGGATTTCTCCGAATTTGAAATATAATAGAGGCAATTTTGCCCTTGACATGACATTTTTTAATTTTATGTGGTTTAATTGTCCGGAGTTTTAAAACTTTTGACTCTGTGTTGTAATCAAAATTAGCATGTGGTCCTCGAATAAATTATTTGATCTTGACAACATGCTGAATTGAATGGATTAGATTAGCTTACATAATAATGATCCTGAACCTACGTCATCCAGACCCTAATAAGAGTTCCGTTCCACCCACCTAGGACTCTCAGAAAACTTTTATTGGCTGACTTCTAAATCGTTACAATTCCTGGCATAGCATATCATAGCATTGCTTAGCCGCCGACGCCGACTATAATAGGAAAACAACGTTAACAATTATTTCAACCCGACGTCCTACTGTGTGAAAATTCATGAGAGTCATGGACTAATACAAATGCAAATGCAAAATGCAAAGTCACAACCCAAAGTCTAAAGTCACTGCCACTTTCTCCACGTGCTATTATCACACCATAATTCATTTGGGACAAAAGTCGTCTCAACCTCTTTTGAAAAGACGGGGCTAGGCCAGGCTAGAGTCCAGGTTTTGAATGGCTTCTGCTCCGGATAACTTCCAGATCGTTCAAATTCATTCTATTTCATTTCAACCTTATTTCCTAGCGTCACGAACAAAGTAGAAAGCAGAAAAAACAAGAATTTTCATGAAAAATAGAAACATTTAAATCAAATTTTGACATGATATTTGAAGATATCATTGAAATACGTAAATCTAAACTTTTTATAGTAGTAAGAAATATTTTTGCATGTCAAACTTAAAGTGTGCTAGGCTACAACGTTAAAAAAATACAAGGTTATCTTCTTGCAGCCGTAAAGCAAGTGACTTTCACCCTAAGCCCATTTCATTTAAATGTTCACACGTGACATTGACATTCCTTTTCTGTACTTTCTATTCCATTCCATTAGGATTCAAGTTTGACATTCCACTGTCGGTTGAATGTTTGTGTGTAAATTGAACTCAACTTGTTTTGTGAGAATGTAATGCAAGCAAGTCAGATTCAAAATTCCTTCAACGTCACATTCACATTCACACAGTCTGCACTACGTAAAAGACCGAATGGAATGGAGATGGAATGAATAGATGGAGATTTGGAAAGAAGTGATGCGGAAAGAAAAAGTCCCATTTGGGGAACCACAACTCCAAATCCACGCATCATTCGACAACAAAGAAATTGCAAATGCTTCCAAATAGCTCCCTAGCTCTTAGGATTTGATTCAACGTTCAAATCCAAACTCAAACCTCAATAAAGAAAAATTCAAAAGTACTTTTAAAACGAGCATTTTTTCATAATTTTGGACGTTCACTAAGATAATGTATAAATTGACACGAGCATTTATGAAATGTAGGTCAAAGTCAAATTCAGTTTTATGCAAAAAGTTAAAATTTGAAAAGTTTTATGAGGAAGTGGAAATAGGAAGTGGTTTCTGAGGCCACACGTGGCTACCCACACATTTTTTGACCCATTGTAATAGTTGCACTTTTGTACAAAAAAAAATTATTGTGACTATTCTCCAGTAAAACTTTTGAGTTGGTGCAAAAAAAGTTACACGTGTATATGTATGTATAATGTAGAGTTTTGTGAAGGAAAAAAAATAAAAATAAAGTTTTGTATTTTGCTTGAAGCCTATTAAATCGTTTCCGGTACATTCTCCTTGGCCATGCTATGCGATGCATTGACGTATTTTGCTTCTCATTGAATCTTAGCCCATGCTACGATCCCGTACGTACGTACGTACTACACCCCAATTTGATATTTTGAGCTTTACCCTCATCTTGAACTCAAAATAGAAAATATAAACTGGAAATAGAGAACCAAAACTCATAAAAACCTACATAATGGTCCAATCTCATTCTATTATAGGAAACTTGCATTGAAAATCGAAGTTTGTGATTCCTAAAAGGCACACAAATAGGACCCACGTCAATCTCAGCAGATTTTCTTCAGAATTCCAAAATTACATACACAAAAGTATTGGAATTGGATTAAAATTGTATAACTAGGCACTTGATTTGTACATTATTATTAGTAATATATACGGGGATCAAAATCAACGTATGTGCGATACAATGAAATCCAATATACTAGCCTGTCAATCCTTGTCAAACTTTCTATCCAACTTTTCTGAAATCCCATCTTCAATTATTTTTATTGTTAGGACAAGTCAGAACCAAATAAACTCAAACGTCAGTTCAAAATTGGTTTTTTAAACAACAAATTCCGACAAAAGGACTGAAAAACCTGAGTCAGATGTGTGAGATCAGACGGGAACAATGCAATTTCAAACGTTTGACATTGAGAAGAAACTAAAACTGTCAATGCCAAATGTCAATGGAAAAGTTAAAACAAATTTAAATCCAAGAAGGATAAATATTCTTGGGCCAAAAAGCTTTGAAAATTTGGAGCTTTTTAGAATTGTTAAAGGCAGGCTGGCAAATCCATAAAATTATAGTCAAGACTTGACACGTCAATCAATTGGGGCAAATTCAGTCACCCGTGTGACTCATCTTCATCCATATCAGTCTAAGCCAGATTTTTTTCCTATCACACGCATAGCCTAAGAGAAGAAATGATGAATGAATGAAGGAACCAATCATGTTTTGGTTGGATGAGTGGAAAAAAACTCATTTTGGAGCTTAAGATGGAAAATTGACGAAGACGAAAAAGGTTCAAGACAAACGAGTTTGATTTGATCGCGGGTGGATGTTTCATTTAACCTCTTGTTTTTTGCATGTTGAGTTGCACGTCTGCATTTTGCTGATAAATCCTAAAACCCAAAAAGTTTCACCACGTGCCTAATCTTCTTTCTCTCAGCCCATGTGCGAGTCAAAACTTGAGTGATAAAGATAACGTTTTTTTAAAATATATATACAAAAATATACTAGGCCAATGGAGAAAACAGTGGAAGGATGAGTTTTTGCTTTAAATATCGAGAAGGTTAGGTGGTTGACTGAACAAACACTTGGCTCAATACGCAAAAATTGTTAGAATGACGTAATCGGGACTCTTGTTTTATTATTAGCAAAATAACTGCGTACGTACGTATGTAAAATTGAAAATATTCAAATCGCTGGAATTACATTACATGGATTTGCATTGCATTGCATTTGATTCGCTACGCCTGCTACGCTGAAGAAATTATTTTAAACTGCTTATGAAATGTGGGTAATTCAAAAACTTGGGAATTATGACTATTTCATTTCCTATGCTCTGCTCTGCTATGCTATGCATTGTTTTAAAGATTAGCATTATGAGTTGAGTTACAAGTAAAAGTTTCCTGAGGAAGGAAAAGAAAGGTTATTACAATTTCCTTTAGGTTGGAAGTTGAGTTTATTGGAGAAGGCAGCCAAGCCAAGCATCCGCATCATTTCAGCAATGAAAATTAGGAGAAGTTTCTACGAGTAAACAAGGAATGAGCTTAGGTTTAGCCATGGCTTTAGCTTTAGCAGCTTTCTCCTTGAGAGAAAAGATATAACAAAGAAAGTAGGGGCTATACAACATTGTCTTTTCTTTCTAGCCTCAGCGTGCAGCCCAAAATTTCATTCATGAAAACGTGCTCGATTTGACGCATGCGAAGGTCGATGGGAAAAACGTTCAAATAACTGAAGAGGACTTTGCTGCTTTCTCTCATAGATTGTGAAGGGGAAAACCCGCTTTCTCTTCCTTTTCCTTTACAATGAAAATGATTACATCATTTGTATGTATCTCGACAGTCAAATCTCTCTAGAGCTCTGCCAGAACTCCTTCTTCTCTCTCTCTGTGTCAATATATGTTAAAGATACTCAAAACTGGACAAATTTAGGATAATATATTTGATTTAAATTGTCCGGTTTAAAAAATGTTCAGCCTGGGGCAAGAAATTTCAGTTATATGCATTTGTACATAGTATATATTGCTAAAGACATTTTTGACATATTTATTATACTCTGTATATTTATCCTGTAGGCTCTAACATAGACTATATAGATATTTGGATGAAGGTGAGTTCCCTACCCTTCCCGGACTTTCATTCACTTCAAATTCTAGAATCGGATTTGTGGACATTTTGCAGTTGTATGCAGAAAGGACCCTATGCTATATGCACTAGGCATGGGCAACATTTTCTTTCCCTCCTAAACTGTGCAGCTGAGGGTGACAGATGATAAAATTGGTAGAGCGAGAAATTTGGCTGGTTGCCAAAAAAGGCTGAGTAGAGTTGCGTGGGTGGGAGTCTGTCTATACGTAGATGCATTCCAATCCATGGTGGTCTTACGTATATATCAATAGCACAACTATTTGGCTTGCTTGGCTAGTAGGACCTCTGCTCCATTCATTCTTACCTCCTATTGTGTCACCCTTACGCAGTGGAAGAATCTAATGTGTTCCGACTCAACATGTCGAAGGACAGAGATTCAAATGTCAAAATTGAAAGTCCAATCCGGTTTAGAATCAGAATCAGATTCATTTTGCATGGATTGAGATGAAAGTTTTGAATGATGATGGGGCCTTATAGGAAAAAGTGTGTTAGGAAGGCAAAGCTGTAGTCAGGGTTATTGACTTTCTCTCTGTATCTCTAGCATTTGGGCTACTCTGTACATTACAAAGTATATTTTCTAGAGCCAGACGTGCGTTATATCCCCCAGTGGAAATCATTCAGCGTTTCCTTTGCCATTCAACTCTGCAAATCTTATCTCTTAATGAGATTTGCAACAGACGCCCTCCTTCCGGGCTCATGGGCTAGCTTACGCAAAGGTACGCAATCCGCTATGCTGGCTGGCTACCATGGTGAAAAATCCATCTTACGTATATCTTTTTTTTTTAGAGAAAATGAACATTTTAGAAATTTATTCCAAAATCAAGAACCTATGACATGACGTCATGGATTTTCTAGTGGCCAAAGATTTGAGCTGAGTAGAATTGAAGTGGTTGGAATTATTTCACTTGAGTGGAGTGGATGAAAAATGTCAAACTCATGGAAATGGATGAAATCTACAGTCGTCGTCCCAAAGCTAAAGCTAAAAACTCACTTTGGAAAAAAATCCGACCCCGCATCCGCATATCTCGTTCGTTCTCTTTTTTTCCTTTGTATTTTTTTCAACTAAACCAAAGTGAATTCGTCATCCATTAGTGGTTTCTCTTATTTTTCCATCATACGCATTTGGGCCTAGGTTTTGGTGTCGATATTAAAAATAAAATGGAAAATAATGACCATATAGTATTTATAGTGACAAAATAGGGAATTAAAATACAGGAAATGCCAAAATTTAGAATTTTGCAGTAGAATTCGTCGTAGTTTCCAAATTGTGAAGTGGGCAATGGTTTCAAATTCCAATTAACTTTGAATCCAATGGAATCAACGTCTTTCAGCCCCTTAGGGGGAATCCATTACAAATTAGTGGACAGTGTCCAACAAAACATCATGATTGGTTTTTCTCCATCACGGCTAGGGAAAACACGGATAAGATTTCTAGCCTTGGACAAAGTTAATTAGGAAATTTAAACCGTTCTTTTCAAACGCGTGAGTGGTTTGGAATTATTTGCATAGTATTTGTGTATTCTGGGTAGGCAGGCATGAAAATGATTACCTGGTGCCTCTCAGAGGAAACTTCGCATTGCACTGCTGTAGTTAAATTTAAATATGGACTTTTGGCTTGCAAAAATAACTCTAAGATAATGAACTCATTTACAATGTACATTTTTTGCACGTCTCGTTATTTTTTTTTATTAAAAATAGATTTAAAATGTTAGTGTTATTTTTAGGCAGACAGGTGAAAGCAAGGAGAAAAAGGAAACTCAGAAATGGAAAGAGAAGTAAATCATCAACTTATACAAAAATACAGCCCACCCAGACCTTAAGCCCATTAATATACATTTTTCTACGTAAAGCTAGAGGAGGAGAGCAGAGACTAGACTAGACAACTAAAATTATAGCCCTGGCATGGCCCACTCATTTCTTCTTTGCAAATGAAAATCCTAATTTGTTTATGCGTTTAGATGCAAATACCCTTCAGTGAATATTTAATCCTGATGTTATAAATCAATTCCATGCATTGCATTGCTTGGCCCAGTCTGCCTGCCAGGGGCAAAATTATATTATTACTTTCTTTTTCTTTTGATCGTCCAACGCTTTTACCGTTTAAATTGTTTGAATAAGAAAGCCCTCAAGTGGAGTGCAGTGCAAGGGGTTGAGTTCAAGTGAATAAGTGTGTGTGGCCGTGTGTTGGCAAATATTGGGCGTCAACCACTACCAATTCAAACTTCTTCCCAAGTCCCAAGTCAAGTCAATACAAACATCACCACAGCAGCCTTTGCTTGGAGAAAATTTCGGCAGTAGTATGTTAGGGCTAGGAATATAAAAGTGTGCATTATGCATACTCAAACTTTCCTTGTCAATTTTCACCTTTATTTTTATTAATTCAAAGCTCCCACCTCTTCGTTTTAGACATTACAAAGGAGAAAAGAGAGTAGCCTAGTGAAAATGAAAATAATTCATGGTTGAATGCTATCAGAGAGGAAAATCTCCATATCGAATTAAATCATTGTAACATTCCATTCCATTTTGATAACATTAGCACCATACCTTTTGTAACTCTTTCTCAACTCAAATAACTTGTCTTTTTTAATACAAAGACTGAGAATGAAATGAAAGCCCAACTAATTAGCTAAAGTTGTTGTTCACTTTCAAAGTTGGAAGGATTCCTTTGAAATCAAACGTTTGACTCTTGTAAAATCATCAAAGGTTAATTGCTCCTATACTTTTCAATGCTAAAAAAGGGTTTTAAATGAAAAAGCTTAGAAATATTGTAAAGAGCTTGGGAAATTATATATATACAAAATTATATTTGAGTTTATTGGTTAATTTTGTCGACTGTATAATATTTGGCAACTAAAAATCAAAAGCAAATGGTTTGCCCTTGAGATGAGAATGTACAGGAAATTGGACTTTTACAATACTAAATTGACATTGCAAATATTCTCAGAATTTTTTTATATCTCGCATCTGGAACGTGAGTTCCTTAACTAAGTCTTGGCCTTGGCCTTGAAGTTTTAGAATGGAACCATATCTGGGCAATTATTGGATACAATTTGATTAGTGAGGAAGTCTAATTTTGATATAATGTATTCTGAGAACCTTTAGCCGCAACATAACTGAGTTATTAAAAATCTATGGAAGGAAATAAATTTAGTGGAAGAAAGGAGGTGGGAAAAGTTGGGGATAGTTTGACAATTTGGAACCTTTTTTAGCCTTGGGAGGAGCGGAAGCTGTTGGGCCAAAATGAAACAAGGATTCGTGTAGGAAATCTAATCAAGAGCTCTTGGAAGGAAAAGGAAAAAGCTCGTTAATGACATGAGAAACAATTGCAGATCAGAAAACTATCCCACAAGGTATGATCATGGGATGCTATCCAAAATTATCAAATGCATCGTAGGTGTTTTATATTAAAGTAGTTGCATATTAGCTCAATTTAAAAAATTATCACCCTATGCACATCCCTTGTAGATTTTATTCTCTTGTTTCACTCTCACTTCCCCTCAGTTTCGGGTTTTCTCCTTTGAGAATTTATGCATGCGGAGGTTTGACACTTTAAAACTTCCTTGTTCTTCCTGGTAGCAGCATAGCATAGCGAAGCATAGCAAGAGTTGCTTAATTGCAGAGAGAGTGAGAGTAGCTCAGTTCAGCCACCATTATACTCATAGTTTGGAATGTAATCACTCTGCACTTGCAAATTCTCACTGAGCGAAAGAGCCCCCGCATTTAGTTTCCTTGAGGGCAAATTTACAACTTTACTCATAATCTCCTTCTTTTCGCCTAATCCAAGAGTCTTGAATTAAATTCATACGGGAATATTTTGTATTCCACCGGTATAGCAGCTTCTTTAGATCATCAAATGATCTGTTTTCCATTTATTGATGTTTTTTATCTAGAACTCTAGAATTCTTCCAGAAAATACTGGCCGACCTATAAAAACAAAATAAATGAAAGTTAAATGCGTAAAAACCACATTAAAAGAAGTCGTACGTCATTAGTGGTCACCTTATTAGTGTTTAATACACATCATAACAGGATGTCACATAGACTTTTGTAACTTTATATTCTATTATTCGCAGTCCAAAGTTTATTAAGATTTCTTTGAGATTATTTTGTGTGTTGGTTGATATTGCTGCTCTGCTGTTGCTTTTTCTTTTGGATTTGATTGGCAGTCGAGGAAACCTTAGAAGTTGCGAGAGAGAAAGCTGGCCAAAGGCTTTGTTGTGCCTCAAGCTTTCTTTACTTTGTGGCAGTGGCAGGAAAAACTACATCTTCAATGTTTACTTCCTTCTTTGTCCTTCCTTCCTGCATCCAAGGTCTTCTTTACTTTTCGTTTACTACTCTACTTCCTTGACATGACATTTCAAATATACGAGTATTTTGTATGCAAAACCACGTATGAATGTTTAATAAATAATACATTTGAATGACAATGCACAAAATATATTGTTATTTATTGCATTTGCCCTGACTTGAAAATGCACGTACACTATACACGTGGGCGAAGGAAGGTCGAATGGAATTTAAATTTAAGGAAGTGAAAACCAGGAAGAGAATTTTGACATTTTGCTATGACTCAAGGAATTTAACCCACTCAGTCCAAATGCTCAAACCCATGAGAATTCTAAATTCTACAGTATCTCACAGATTAAATTCTATTCCAGGGTCGAGAGAAAATTAATTCTGCTGCTGCTGCTGTTCGCTCGTGCCAATTTTATATGTCCATGTCCATGTCTTTCTGAAAATTTGCAACATTTATCCTGTAATTACGACCACAAATGGATGGATCGGTGTCATGCTAGTCCTGAGTTGAACCCTGACCTGTATGATATCCATTCAACTTGTCACTGATCAGCGATGTGGTCAAAAGACAAGCATTGGCAGCGATAGTCATTCGGATATCCTGGAAAAACCGCGAATCAGTGTGGCCTCCTTTCCTGTCTAAATTTCGCATATCAAATTTGCATGCATCTCATGGCAGAACAATATTCAATTCTACATATGCAAAAACTATGTAAGCAAGTAACATTTCTATAATTTTAGTTCATGTCATCCTCACATGCTATAAATTTGAAATCGAGCTATGGGGGTGGATGAAAATGTAATTGTGGTTATAAATTTCCGTAACGGAAAAGTAAAAGCCAGAGCCAGATTGAGTACAAGAAATTATGTCCGGTTAGTTAGTGATGAAATTAATCGTGCTGAAGAAAGGAAAAAACCGGCAAAGTTTCCCTAAATTAGGAAGGAAAGGAATGTGAACGAGATGCAGTACGAGACATAAAATTGATGCAAATCCTTATAGTCAAAAGCAAGGGGTGCTTGCTCACGGATCATGCATCGATCCAGCAAAGGGAAAGGACTTTCTCTTTGGAAGCTTGAATTCAACTCAAATACGAGTACTACTACTGGGTGCTTTGCTTGGTTTGAATGAAATTCTGTCCATCCCGGTGTGGTTGAGATCCTTCTCTCTGGGCTAAAACGCCCGGGTAGTAGGGCCAGGCCAGAATCACTTTTCTCCGCCGCGCCAGCCCAAGCTAAGGCAAAGGAGCAAAAGACTTGAAGGGAAAGGCAATGGGTTCGCGTGGGTGGAGGGAAGAACCAATCCTCACGCTCCTCAAACGCCAAACTTTCTTCCAGTTTTTTTTCTCGGGCTACTTATAAAAGTTTTTCTTTTTTCTAAACCTCAACTCACTCACTCACCGCATCTTCGAGCCCTCGGACCTTTATCATCCCAACTCTCTCTCACCTCAACCCATATCTACTCAAGACTTGTTCAACAAAAACAAACAAATCAAACCCTTTATCTCACATTCCCCCTATCAACAACTCAACAATTTTAAAATTTACAAATCAACTCATGTTCAATACCAGTATTATCAATTGTGTCAAATCCAGTGACTTTTAGTAGCCCTAACAACATTATCATTAAATTTACATATTAGCAAAAACATTGCAATCTTCTATCAAGAGGAAAGGTGAGAATACCTCATTTATTTACTTTTTCTTCCCCAATAGCTAAGATAAACAAACTTTTTACAAGAAAAACAAATAAAGAAATAAATTAGTAATAAAGCCAAGAATGCAATTAGATTGAAAGAGAAAAACAAAAGAGTTTTACGTTGGAGAACATAAAGTACTAGGGGAGCTTAGGAATGGAAATTTATTGCAATATTTCAATAAAAGTGAAACCGAAGAAAGTTGTCCAAACTTTCCTCTTTATTGGCTATATGGATGGAGAAAGTTGAGACGGCGGCTAGGAAATGTTGTTGGCATTTGGAAAGTGAGCCAGCCGCCACACACAGAATACAGTGGTAGTAAATAAATTAAGGATAAATGCAATGGATACAAATCTGAAGGATCCGAAGAGAAACAGTACGTACATACGCCTAATGCAATCTTGGCTTTCCTCACTTCACTCCTACACAAACGGACGAGAGAACTGCTGAATCAAATTTTGCTGATTCAATTTGTCGTCCGAGGAATTGAAGTAAATTGACTCGCCTTCCTTTCCTCATTTGAGCTCATTTCCTTCCCTCAGGTGAAATCAACAAGTTTGCCGCCCAAGCCTCAAAACATAAAATCAAATCTGTTTTGAGAAGCAAACCCATTTATGCTTAATTCCAATTACTTGCATACTAATCAGCAGCCTAGCCTCCTAGCTTAGAGTTCTCAGAAGTCAAATCATATCATACTAGGAATTTCCGGGTTCAAAGGATTCATGCAAAACTTACGTACTTTTCTTTCTTTTCCCGTTCACTTTCATTTTACTTTTTTCAAAATTAATAAATAAGCTGGAGCAGAGCACAAAAGTTTATTGTGAAGGTTTATGAATGGCTATATAGATATATACGATACAAAATGACGTGGTTAGGGTTAGACCCTTGTCCATCCTCCACGTGTCAACTCGTCATGAATGCCCGAGTTTACATTCATGGGATTCACCATAAGATTCCTCAGAGGTATCATACTGAGTGAGTACGAGAGACCGAAACGTCCATGTCGAGATCAACCTGGTGCGATGCATTTTACCCGTCTTTCACTCCAGAAATCCTAAACGTAACGCTAAACTTTCTGTCAGATAAAAGCACTAACAAAAAATGTCATCCTTCACATTCTCATGTCATTTGAGTCGAGTAGACAATAAGCTTAGCTTAGCTTTGTCTGAGGGAAAATTACCAAATCTTCATCATCAGATCTCAGATTATTTTTATATGGTCATTTGGATTTGGAAATTTCCATGAGTTACTCTGTTGTTTACCTGTTGCGATTAATATAGGAAATTGCGACAAGGGCAGTGGGTGAATTGGGAAACACATTACATAACTCATATTTACATATGTAATAAGAAGGATACGATATCCATCGCATTGGCCTATCTCTATCTGCCCACGTACGTACGTCCTCGTATGTAGACAAATTACTCACAGCCAATGCAGCAGAAGCAAAAGAAAATCAAAGACAAACTCTGATCAAAAAAGAAAAAGAAAAAGTACGTACATAATTTTTAGAGCACTTTCAAAGAGAAAAAGAAAAAAGAATGTGTCCATTGAGTCCTAAGAATTTAAATTTGACAGAGAAGGATGCAAAAAGAGTTTCGGAGAAAAGCAACTTTGAATCTCCGAATCTTGCAAGCCCCCGCCACCGCTTTGGAAATTTTCTCTTGAGTGATTCACACACAAAAGAAGAGAGATGAAGGAGGAAAATTCATTCTCAGTTCATTCCTACTACTCCGTTTTCTTCCTTCTATTCAAATCCTAGATTCTAGCCAAAATGAGTTTTAGTAGTTCATTTCAACCAACTCGTCTTCCCAGTTTAATGATTCCCACGCAATTATTTAAAAACACATGCTATACACAAGTTTAAACACAACTCAGAACAAGAATGATGAATGAAATGTTTTACAGCTCTAAACCCTGTCTGTCTTTCTGTACTTTCTCTTGGGATCTTTTACTCCTGAATCAAACAATAGGAGAATTAGCCTAATAAATACAAATGGTTGTGTTTACGTTATGAGCTTACTTATAAAATCCATGATTTATTATAAGGTAATCATCTCAGGTGATAATTGTATTAGACCTAAATTTTAAGCCCATCCATACAATGTAAAATTTCAAAGCAACAAAAATATATAAAAGGATTGAAAATTTGAAAGGAATTCATATTAGAGGTTTGAGCTCAAAATTCTTGTGTTGTTGCGTTTTGTTAAATCTTTGTCATATAAAGAGTCTAAAGCGAAACGCGGGTGATTGAGTGAGTTTTATGAAGACGAAGAGAAAGAAGGAGAGGATAAAGTAAAGATTGGGAAGGTTGTGTAGGGTAGCAGAGATAAGAAAATATAGCGTCTTTCCAGATTGTGTGTTTATACGTGTATACGTATCAACCCACTCACCGCAAAAGCAAAAGCAAAAGCAAAATGTTTGTTTTCTCCCGGAAGCCCTCTTCATCTTTTTCCTTCCTTATCTTTCATTCCCATTCTCCTTCTGTTTTTCCATAAGAGTGACTACGAAACGAATATGATGCCTGGGTAGTCTACCCAGGCCTAGGCCACACCACTTATTTTTTAAACTCATTGCATAACAAATTTGCTAAAGGTCACAATTTAATTGCCAAATTAGATAGATAGGTCACAAAACAAGGAAGAAGAATTTTTAGGTCATTAATTTTACAAATTGTTTGATTCTCAAGAATGTCAACGAGACATTCCTACCTAATTGTAAATTGGATATCGGATGTACTGGGCAAAACAAATGATTTTGGCTGAAAATTATGCTAATTTTCATATTCATGGATGGAACTTGAGTGAATTGGCCTTTTCGCATTTCCTGCATGAACAAATAGTTTCAAACTTTTGTTACGTATAGGAACTTGCCCCTGTAGATCATGAAGGTTTTAACCCTTGGTGCACTTGTCTATTAGTTTAACAACAACCTTTTGGACACTGAGACTGAACTGAACAGTGCGGTGGTTCCTTAGACTAACGATTACAAGTTTTCGAATGGAAAGTAGTAGAAGAAGAAAGTTTGAGATAATGATGCCACCTGAGCTGAGCTGGGCTAAGCTATGCTTCAACAAAACTTTTGTTCCGCCTGCATTTCTCCTTAAGTAAAACGAATGAACGAACGAGGTGGATCCGTGACCATCTTATATCCTTCCTTGGAAAAACTTAGTTGGATAAACTCTTGTTTCAAGTATCAAGTTCTATTCAATAAATTACAAGATTGGTTTAACCCATATTGTGTACAACTAAGGCTTCATAAATGACCTTCTAGTATATTGTACATTTTACAAGTCAATTTTGATAGATGTAATGTCAAAAACATAAATTTCCGTCACTTTGTATTTCCGTCATGCATGCTATGCTAGGAATAGGCAGGATACGTGTAGATAATGCACCGGGACGGGAGTACTTATTAAACTCCGGGTGTCCGCACTTGCCATCCCATGCTTTCACTCCCAGCACGTCCTTCAATCTCTTTGTGCATTTAATGATCCAAAAGAGCTCGTAAGCTAACTGCTTGCCTTGCCTTGCCTTGGCAGTTCGTCTTGGTTCACATTGCCAGTCAGTACTCTGCAGTTGTAGTTCCAGCATTTCCCATCGTACAGGACAAAAATACGGTAGCACAATTTTCAAATTGAATTATATAATAAATTCATGAGCTTTGGTATATTTTTGTATTTTTGTTAAAATTGATGATCCTTGGGTCAATATTCAATAGAATTTGGAGTATTAAGGGAGCAAAAATAGGAATAATAGGATAAATTCGGTTTTCCATATCAATTATGTACGTACCTCAATTTTCTGATTTCAAATTGAGAGAAGAAAAGATTTTTGTTTGACGAATCCTATAATCAATGTGTATTTTTATTCTGTTTTATTTTAAACACAGGTTTTCCATTAGTCCCTTTGGAATTTGACTTTCATATCAACTTCCTTTCCCTGGAACCCCAGAGGACGAATCTAATCAATACACATCATCCAAGCACATCAACCCAAGACGCCAAGAAGCTAAGATATCCTTGAGCAAACAAATACATATTCAATCCCCAAATTATATCAGTCAAAAGTTATCTTTTGAACTCAAATATCAAATACCTGACGTGAAAATATTAACGAAAAACGTCCGTGAATTAAATTATATATGCTAACCCCACCGTCTATAAGACAATAAGTAAAATAACATTGGCTAACCTACGCCAAAACTACTCAAAACGTCCCTATAATAATAGACAAGGAAAAAATTGACCACTCAGCGAGTAAACGAGGACAATACGTTTTTAGCAACAAAAAAAATTGAACTCTATCAAATCCCCCCAGAATTATATGGAAAAAAATCAGTGACCAAGATATTCAAAAATTAAATTTAACTTGACAATAAACAATACAAAGGAACAAGTGGGGAAGTTAAGACTGTGAACGCCTTTGAAATAATTTGAATTTGGCAAAAAAGAAATACAAAATTCTACATTAGTGAGGTGTCTTCATACACTTTGAATTTACAACAAGATGGAGACAACTAGATGGCTGAGTATTTTATTTATTTCTCTCGCAATTTCCCTTCTACCCCCCACTGTGATTTCTGGCTCATCAAAATATGGAAATGGAGGGCCAGGAACTCTAAACTTGAATTTACCCCTTACAGCCAAGGAACTCCGTCGTTTGAAGGCAAAAGGTAAGTCAAGATTTTATTCGGTTCGTCCTTTGTTAACTCTCTGCCTGCCTACCTTCCACTCATTTTAATGAACAGATAATAAAATCAAACAGCAATTCGTTTCCCCACAAAACAAACCATTTATGCCCCATCGTTAAATCCCCAAATGGGCCATATCCTTTTTAGGTTAAGAGTTGTAAAACAAAATAAAATCTGAGGGAAGGGTTAAAGCTAAGCTATGCGCTAAACGGATTAATTCTCAAGGAATTTATTTTTGTATCACTACGTCATGACTCAAGTGAAATCACTTCTGTTCAAATAAGCCAAATACATGATTTAATGGGAATTTCTTTTTCTTTTATGTGAATGTGAAGTGGTGATCGTAGTTGGGATGGCAATGCTAGCTATACTATACGCTCTAAGTGCTAAATAAGTTTTCTCAAGATTTCCCTTGGGTTTCGAATGGTTTAATTTGGTGAAAGGTGCTTGAGAGTGAGAATTTATGACGCCCACGAGGTCCGGTTTGGGATTAAACCAAGAAAGTTAAAACCTGAGCTGACCAAGGGGCAGCAGCATAGCATGGCATGGCATGGCATGGCATGGCATGGCACTAGAGTCCATTTAATAGCTATTTCATTCCTTTTCTTTTTTATTGAGGAAGAATATATTTATAAATTTAGGTCTTGAAGTGGTGCCATCAGGAGAAGGAAGTCTAACCACTAATTCTGTGACGAATGAGCCAACGTGTGAAGAGCTAAGAGCCATGTGGCGCTACTACAAACGACAATCTAGAGCTGCAGAACTCACGAATCAAATCCCACAAATCCAGCTACCAGATTTATTTTGGGATGTACCTACGGCACAACAACCTTCTAGTTTTGGTCCTCTACGCACGCGCACTCGCCCACGTTTTCGAATGCATAAAGGACCACCAAAGAATGCCCTCTATGGGAGAGTTCTCATGTCTCCACAAAAGGATAACAAAAATAATGAAGGAGAAGGTCGTCGTCGTAAACCTGTTGAAGAAGTCGTCCGAATTCTTGGCCCTACGACAAATAATAAAAATTTGCTTGCATCCAATGATCGTGTTTCTGAGCCAACTTTGCATTTGGCCCCACCAGTCGAACCTACACCTGAGTCTGGATTTCAAAAACTGAGGAATATTTATCGACAAGAACGTTTGAAAGAAAATCAAGCTAAAGGGGTTGAAGTTGCCGCTGATAATTCAAATAGCCCACCGCTCGTTTCAAACAGCAAGGATTTTGGAAAATTGATTTTGACTCCACCACATGGACAAGATGGACGCGTGGCTAACAAACCAAAGGAATTGATGAGCCCATTTGAAAAGTTGAGATTTCATTCTGATGATGTGTTGGGCTTTGCTGATGAAATTGATGGAAGACACAACTTGATGTCAAATTTTATGAGCAAGAGACGAAATGGCTTTATTGGAATCCCAATGCTTACTCCATTGGATAAAACTAGACAGTCGGCGAAAGGAAACAACAACAACAACGGCCAGAAAAATTCCAAAGCTGAAGAAATCAAGGGATGGGGAACTGACAATTCTGGATTTTCCTTTCCATCAACCCCAGAAAGACGAGTTGGAAGTGAGGATTTGGCATTTAGCACGGGTGGATTGAACAGCGCTATTGACGAAACGATAATTCCATCGGGTGACTATTTCGGTTTGGATAAATTCGGCAGAAGAGGCAGCAGGAGCAGCAGCTATTCTCATTCGTAGAAAACCAAAGGTAAGCATATTTTTACGCATTTTCACACGACTAGACTCAATTTGATGTTATTTTATCAATGAGTCTCATATGTACGTACATATAAAGTTTGGCAAAAGAAATAAAAAGGACATTGAATTGGAATTAGAGTCAGAGTCTCCCCTGTAGGGGTCAAACGAACAAAAAAAAACGAACCATAAGTTTCAATTAATGTAAATGTCTAAATGGACGACTGACTGTGATAATGGACCCATTGAGCTTTTCCCCAAGTACGTCATTACAGTCTCTGATCTAGTTTCCACAAGCAGTCGATTACCCCATAGGCTATGAGCCATGTCCATTTTAACTTTATCAATATGGTCTGCTTCTGGCTCTGGCTCTGGCAAAGTGCATTGTATCAATTTACCCTGGCCTGGCCTGGCCAGAGTCCAATCTTAAAATAATCGAGTCAGCATGAAGAGCTAAAACCAAGGGACAAAACAACTTTCACCCCGCCTCAATGGAAACAATAAATTTTCCCTTTCTTTCTCCAAACCTTGGCTTATCTTCCCCTCTAGTCTACCCGGATAAGGGAAACTCTTCAGACTTGACATGATGTGCGTAGGTTGGGATTGTAGGAGTAGGAAAAAAATAGAAAAACAATCGTTAATGCTAAAATCTGTGCAATTTTTTTGATAACTCCTTCAGTACCTGTATCTGATGGAAAAATTTTCTAAATATAACAAAAGAAAAAACCTAATGAGTAAATATAATGACATGGGGTAGATTGAGTTTCATTATTTACTATTATTAGAACTCAGTCTGCTTCCTCATTCCTATTAAAACTTATTTTAAGGTGTTTTTTCAAAATCAGTGCATCATTATTAAAAACCAGACGTAAAAATATAATGGAATTGTTATAAACCCGATGGTCCGTGTGGTTTTTAGCAGGTACTATTCAATTCTGTGCTCTCACGCACACACATAGGAATTTGGATTTGTTTTATTAGGAATTTTGGAGAGATGTGGAATTTAATTAGAAGTTCAAGCTCACCGCTTGCGCAATATTGACTATATACATATATATGTGCAATTAACTTGTATTGTTACATTGCATTGTACTACCTTACGCGAATATTTTCGATTGCAAGAGATTCTAAAGAAAACCGCATTTATATTATTTCATTTCATTGGAAAGGCATGAGATTCACTCAAGCCAAGCCAAGCCAAGCCTAAAAGAGTCCATTTCAGATTCCAAGAGAAAACCTAAAATACTAAATAGCTTTTCT
Source organism: Thalassaphorura encarpata (assembly GCA_009869925.1). Classification (NCBI taxonomy): domain Eukaryota; kingdom Metazoa; phylum Arthropoda; class Collembola; order Poduromorpha; family Onychiuridae; genus Thalassaphorura; species Thalassaphorura encarpata. The sequence goes on from WJEZ01000094.1 coordinate 41,007, forward strand.
ATCTCACTCCAGTTTCCTTTTTATGAGCTTTTGCCAAAAACCCAGATTTTGTAGGAAAATACCAACCTAAAGCTTTCAAATAAATTAATTTACCTTTGAATACAATTTGAATTTGACCCAAATTTGTGTCAGTAGCTTAAGCTTATGCTAATTCTGCTTGTGCTGCTAAACAAAAGGATTTGATTGGATTTGAATTGATTAAATTGTTTTGTGTTTGTTTTTCCCTAATCTGTCGTCATCCAGGTTGAGAATCCTCCATGCTCTCTTGTAGAAAGTCAAGGGTGTTCTACCAATTCGGACTGTGCTTGTGTTGGATTTGGATTCTATAGATGTTTCATGGCTCAGTGTCAAATACTTTCTTACATTCCGACAGGTGAGTCAGTTCTTCCCACACACACACACACACACACACTTGTCTTGTCTTGTATATTAGCTTCATCCCTTTTTCCTCATTACTCAACTCAACCAGCTGAGCTCTGAGCTCTGAGCTGGGCCATGAAATCCATACCCTATCCCAAATCAACTGTATCAAAGTACGAACAAACACGACAGACAAGTTAATTAATTGACAACATTGACTCCCGCGCTGCCATACGTATACGCAATGACATGGCATGACAGGAAAGTCAAAATTAATCAGAGCTACTGCTACTACTACAGGAGGCAAAGAAACTCATTCATTTTGTCCTAATCCAGCTTAAAATCTCTACCTCTTCATTAAAGAACAAAGGAGGAGGAGAGAAAAGACAGAGAATGTGCAACAATTAAGGGAATTATAACTTTAGAAATTGAAACCTGGCAGGTGCTCAGAAATCTAATTAGTTTCTTCTTCGACCAATCAATAAACCTAGGCTAGACTTATTTAGTAGCTAGCAAGATTTTGTTAGTTTAGGAATTACGACAAAGCGGAGCCAAAATTGTACGTGGGCTGGGCTTTCAAAATTAACTGCTTCAAATTAATAAAGTATTTTGTAAAATTTAACCCTACTACTGTACTACATAAGGTGCGTATCTACGTAAGTACGTTGAAGAAAGTTGAGTTTGGCGGAGGTGCGGCATATAGTCCTATTGAGTCAACTCTCAAGATTTAACCACTTTTCTCAGAAAAGACTCAAGATTTGTTCAAGTAAAATAAAATAAGGAGTGAAGAGAGGTGAAAGTAAAAGTGAAAAGACTTGACGCCTAAAAAGTCCATTTTCCTTTAGAAAGGCGAGAGTCAAAAAGGATGCCACGCGGCGGGTAGGGTGAACCATCTGCTTTTGCTGCCTCTGGCATAACCCGCCCGCCGCCACCGGCCCCAAGTCTAAATTTAGCTCAGTGACGTCATCCAGTCAAAAAGTAGGGGAACAGAGCAGGTAGCTTTAGATTCGGATGGCTTTTCTCCAGGAGGAGGCCCGATAATAAGAATGAAATGCCATTCCATTCCATTTGCATTATAGGGGCAGGTATAGCTAAGCTAGTATGAGAAAGATGAACTTGTCAATCCAAATCCGCCCCATATCTTATTTGTCTTCCCACAAATTACTTCAATTCAATTCAAATACTAACCACACAGATCCCATATAGATATACATAAGGACGTAGGTGGGAATTTTAACAATCAGTTTCATTCCCATTGGATATGTCAGTCGTCAGTCGACCTAATTCAATTGAATCTTGTCAAATTCTCTGGATTTATTATCAGAGTCATGATTTTCAGTTTCAATTTTCACTAGTGAAGAAATTCAATTAAATCCAGAGAAAGGAGACCTTGCAGTCGTCTCACTTTTCAGCTGTCAATTTTTGGTCAGCTAAATGGACAATGTCCTCGTAGGGGAAATTTGATATGTGTAAAAACCTAAGCTCAGAGATTGATTTCCTAAGCTAATTGTATTTGAGCTGGAAGGATTTAATTTCTTATGCAAATTTATTTACTTTGTACACAGAGAGCATTGGTGGTGGAGACGAATTGAACGACGCTGGGATTTGGCACCGCGGCCCCATTGAAGCTAAACATTTGGGAGCTTGGGAACAAAGTGTGGTGGGATCTGGGCTAGAGGAGCAACAAAATAAAAAGAAATTTGCTCCTTCATCTTCTTAAATAATCAACAACTTTCATTTTTTTGAAAATGAATGTACAAAAAAAAACATTTAGGAAGAAGAAGAAGAGACAACAGACAGACAGAGTTTCTTTAGAGAAACTCTTATGAGGAATCTTCTATGTAATCCTACAATACTGTAGAAGGTGTAGAAGAGTTATCTGCTCTTCGAAATGTGATCCATCAAATTTCCCTAAACCTATGTCAGAATATTAATTAACTTCTTCAGTCTCAGTCGTCGTCGTTTACTCTTGCTTGCTTGCTAGGCAAGGGAAAACCAATTCAAAGTTTTTTTTCAAGTGATAATCCTCTCACCAGAGACTCTAGTCTATTTTATTTCAGTTTATTTTTAAACCTGGTAGATTTTTATTTTAAATACTACAGAAAATGGAATTGACTGACTAAGGACTACTAAAATTAAATTAAAATTCTAGTTCTGTGCATTCCCTTTAGAATTAGTGCCCAATAATTTTACTCGGCCCATGTATACGTACGTGTACTTGGCCTTTAGAATTTAGACAGAGAGAATTTAAAATGTTAATCTTAGGAGAAAACAGGAGTTGATTACGAAGAATCTAGTGTTGTGGTCTGTTGGAAGTCACATCTTGTGTAAATTATAGGCGATTTAGGCGCAAGGCAGGCTTTAATGGAAGAAAGCAAGGAAAGGATACACTGTATTCAGAATTTATGAACATTACATACTAGGATTTCATGATGAGATTAGGGTAATGACCCTGAAAAGCTACAGCTAAAGCTAACGTTGATTATTGAATATATATTTGGATATTGTCCTTAGAGGTGCTATAATCCTTAGAATTGTGATCTCTACCCCCAAATTGTCATTGTTGCTTTAGACGTTTCCCTACGCTACGGTTAAATTATTAAGAAATTAAGGAATGAATGTGATGGTCGTGAGTGAACAAGACTCGTACAACCCGGAGAAATTAATTAATGAATTCCATTCACACTTCGACGTCATTCCTTCGGCATGGAAAAACAAAACCTTAACACTTTCTCCAAACTTAAAAAAATGGTCCAGATGGGAAGACAATATAAAACAAAAGATAAAAAAAAGAAATTTCACAAGGAAATTGGAAGAGCACCTTTGCAATTCAAATTAAATTAAATTTTTCAAAGTCATATGAAATTATGACTGACTGATGACTATGTGTACAATTTAAGTTTTTTTTAAAAAAAAGAAATTAGACTTTTGTTTTTATTTTTTATTTTTGCTTTTAGACATAAAGGAAGGAACATCAAATTCTTAGAAGAGAGCAGAAGAGAACCCACTGACACGAAATCTAATTCACACACACTCCCAGCATGCATTAACGCACTTTCTGCACAGCACTTGTCTTGTCCAAAATAAATTAAAATAAAATGAACTCAGTACGGGAAATTCAGTGATGGTGAAAGAAAGCCAAATTTAAACCTTTAGTTTTTTTTTTAAATCAATCATTTTCTTTAAAGTAAATTTTAATATTTCAAAAGTAAATTATTGAACATTTTTGCCATATTTATTTTATTTTTAAATTTTGAATTGCTTTCACAATAAATATTTCACCATCACTGTTCCTATTTCCCCTAACCGAGTTATTTTCACACGAATGTATTCAGAAACGATTGACTTGGTTGACAAAATTAACCAGTTGAATTAACCAGAGCCTTCGAGCTGACAATAAAGTGACCAGGCAGCTGCTACGCTAAATAAAACAAATCTAATGGAACAATTTATACAACTGAACTTGAAACAAAATTCTAAAAAGAATTGAATTTTAACGAAAAAAACAAGCATCCATTGACAATATTAAATAACCCATGACCTTAAAGACCTTGATTGTTAAACAATCAAAATTTAAAGAATTTCAAATCAAAAGTAAACAAAATTACTATTTCAGAATTCCTGCCTTCCCCATGAACAAGTTAATTTAATTTTCGATGAAATTTCAATTTTCAAACTTCAAAATTGCTACGGCGTATCAAAAATTTCTTTTCCAATTTTAATTTTAAGTCAAAATCTTGAGTAGAGTGAGTCAATGAGGTTGAGTGGTAGTTGAAAGAATTATTAATTAATAATATTAGAAAAGTTTATGCGTTAAATAATTAACTAATTACTTGTTTGTGTGTTGTGTATTTAATCCACATGTGGATTTAAACGTTAAGAATTGTTGTACGAAATAATTCCAGTGAAATGTGAAGGAAAGCAGGAGAAAATTTTTAAATTTTCAAGTAGGAGCAGCTTGATAGAACGGAACTCAAAGGGTGATGGAATTTTTAGATTTTAGAACGTCTAGTTCATTTTGAACATAAAAAAATATTTGAAAAAAAATTAGAAATCGTCTTGTCAAACTTATTAGATCAGTCGTGTTAGATTATTTTAATCGGAGAAGGGAGGTTGTTGTGATTAATTAAACTTAAGATTTTTGGCGTTAATGTTAATTCTTAATTAATAAGTTAACAAACTAATTACTTCTTGTACTACGTACTACATGTGTTGCACCCACTTTTGACACTACTACTATTAAATTAAGTTTTTTTCTGGTAAACGTGAACCACACACACATACACACATTCCAATTCCACGGTCCCTCATTTTGCTGCATTTCGCAAAGAGGAGAAATTAAGCCTGACTTGGCTTTAAGAATTAAAAATTATTAATTATGTGTAATAAAAAAATTAATGTAAGAAAAATTAAATACAATGTAACCTTGGAACGTGTTTAATCAATTCATGTGTAAGATTTCTAAAAAAATTGGAAATTCGTAGGAGACAGAAAACGCAATTTTCGATGGATGTACCATTCTATATAATTATAAAATAATGCGTAACACGTACCTAAATATATTACATATATAAATATATATATTTACTTAAGTTTTAATTCCTGGCCTATTCCATAAAAACAGCAAAATTTCCCCCAGTTGATCTTCTATTAAACCTGTGAAACTTAATTCCTAGCAAAATTCCATCAACCAAGCTAGAGAACTCGTTAAATAAATGTGTTTGCAATCAAGGCCAATATTCAGAGTAGAGACATTTTATTTACATCATTTCATTTCGTAATATGATCCACACATTGAGTCTTTCTATTTTGCAGCATTTGCATCTTGAAATCTGATCTTTCCTGCACCACACCGTTTCACTATAATTTCAAAACTGGGTCAAGTTTTAACCTGTCATTTTCACACAATCTTAACGTGCTTAAACTTTGCTCTTAAATTAAGCACTTAAACCTGAATTATTTGTGCACACTTGTACTTGTATTGGGTTACAATTAACTCTTGAAGTTTTGAATAAGCAAAGTTGAAGATGACAGTACAAGATCTACACGAGTCCTCAAAGATTTCCATTAGGTCATGAATGAGCGGAGCGTAATTAATTGTCATTTTATCCCATTATTTATTCTATTTGTTTCAACCCATTCAACAAAATATGCCCAGCCTTTCAATCTCCTTGAATAAAATAAGACAACAGAAGCCAAAAAATACATCTAATTTTCCATACAACCCATGTTCATCTTATTATCACAGCAGCGTTGTATCAAGTTTCCTTTGTTCATGTTAAAATTGAAACAAATCATGGGTATTCTTTTGATTTTGAATTGAGACATGTCCCGGGAGTTAAATTCCAAGAACAGGTACTTTTCCGTCTAGCCGTAGTATAGCGTATTAGATCATATTTCATAACAACACGTGGAGCAGATGGCAGACTCGCAATAAATTGGCACGATTCCCGATTGAAATCCATAAATTCTGTGGTCAATCTTAGCAAAGTCCTTCTTTACAATTTGTCCACTTTCTTGGCAACTCAATTCTTCACATCACACAACTCAATCCGGAATTCCATTTCAACGTCATCATCATCAAATAAACCAAAAATTTGCCATCATGCCTTGTGGTAAGTTAAATTAAAACTATTAAAATTAGCTAATAAATTAATTTCCTACACTTTAATTACAGAGACTAATGATGTCGCCTGGTCTTATGACATGCATATGCTGTTTGATGTGAATAATGAAGATTCTCCGGCCAATTGCCAGCCAAGTGAGACTGAGAGTTTTCAAACCAAATTTTCTATTCTTCTGCTCTGGGCAACTGTGACAATGATCGTGTTCATGTGCGAAAGATACTTCCGTAATCGGAGAGAGCAAGAACAAGAGCGCAACAACAGGGTTTACTGGGAATATAGTGATGATGAAGATTTTGACAATAATTTTGACGCTCTTTGGACAAATTGACTTGTAATGTGAGTACAGGCAAATTTTTGTCAAATTGAAATTGATAAATAAAAACACAGAAAAGATAATCATGTTTTTTGGTTCAAGAGTGACATTTTATTTATTTCAATTACATACAAGCTGCTTTCCATGACGATTAGATTTAGAATTTAATTAGGTAATTAGCACTAGCCAAAAATTCAAGTCCTTGAGATTAGATAGGGAACATTTCTTCGCCTAGGTTCATGAAAGGGCGCATTTCACGCGGTGGCCGTGGTCGTACCCGCCTAGACCTTTCAATTTCCTCATCTCTGTCTCTTCTGGTGCAACGCATCATCATTTGCCAAAAGTACACAGAAGCTGTAACGATTGCAACTAGGATGATCAGTAGGGCAATGCATTCTTCCAATTCTTGGCGGGTAAAAGACTTTGTGTAAATCTTTGTTCTTGTCATAATTTCTAAATTAACGTAAGTTAAAAGTATTAAGCATGATCAGTGATTTTGCGCATAAGGTCGCTTCAATTTGTGTTTTATTTACCTATGACTTCAATAAAGGTGAAATTTGATCCAAACAATAGTTGAGAATGCTAATTAGCCTATTAATCAAATTATAACTGATAGTTCCGTCGTAAATTAATGAACTAGGTTTGCACCCTTTGACAGACTTTGAACAAGGGATTGAATAATATTTAAAAATGTCAAGGCTAGTTAGTAGCAGCTAATAAATGACATCATCTCTTGTTTTTCATTTATTTACAACTCAACGTGTATCAATTTCATTGGACCGGACGAAACAGAAGGAAACGGAATGTGTTGTTTTGGAATTCCGGGTTTTGTTCCTAGAATGTACGACGGACGAACGGATGTATAACGTGGGCTATGGATATGGACCACCACCTGCAAAATGCAAAGACTGGACTGCTCATGCATTGGCAAAAAGAAAACTAAAGCAAAATAGCCACAGTACTCAGTACATTAAAATCTCTTTCAGCCCGAATCACCCTATACGTATTTTTGTCACTCTCATCTTACTGCACTTTTATACACAGCACTTGACACTTGCCGGAGTCGGATAAAACGTTTTTTCTTTTAAAAAATGCATCGAATTCGCTTTGTTTGGCGTAAGTGTCTAAAATTAAGAATTAGCTTATTTAAATTGTGTGAAAAATAACTAAAGTAAGTCATTATTTTGTCTTATTTTAGACTTGAACGAGGCAGATGTGCGAAGGAGAATTAATCGCGAGGAAAGACCAGATTTGCATAGAATCGTGGTGCAAGGAAATGTGGATGATGAAGAAGACAGCATGTTGGCGTTCGTCATTCTTTGCATGGAGTGTTCCTTGGTATTGTTTCTAATTATAGTGGCCACTACTTTGTGCTACAGATATGTCAAATTTTAGATCATGATCACAGTTGCCTTATGTTGTTTTAATTGAAAATTCAATTTCTTAAGACTCTATAATGACATGAAGGCTGATCTGGAATAAAAAATATTGGATTACTTAAATTTGTAAATACGTTCGTCGTCATAGTTATGATTTCATTCGTGTTTTAATTGCATTTAGCGTGAGGTTAACATTTATTTTTTATTTTTACTACTGAGGTAATGTAGGGCAGTTTAATTTAGGCTATAATTTTGAAAGTTTGCTTAGTCAGTTTATGTGTCATGAATTATAGGCCACGAATGATTCATCTTAATAAGGAAACGTAATTATTTTACACAACCGATTTTCTAATTATTGAATGTGTCATGCATGACTCGATGTGTCAACTGTAGCTTTCTATTCTGTTCATTCTGCACTCCAACGTTTGGTCTAGTCTTTAGTCTCCTTTTAAAACTTAAAGTTAAACTGCCTCCCTAACTTTAGCCTTCTTGGTAGAAATTTCGCCCAATTTTGAGACATTTTGAATTCTCTGTTCTGGCCCAATAATGAACCCCGCAAATCAAAATCAAGGTAAGCTATCCTTTACGCAAAACAAAACGCAATAAGAAAATGTTGTTAGTTTTAGTAGAATATTTTTACTAAATTTCGTATGAATTTTTACACAATGCAGGTGAAAGTGCTGAGGAACTTGTTTTGGAGTCTTTGTTTGATCTTCTCCAAGAATAT